>PKML01043527.1:312763-358278 GCA_002933935.1 Eutrema yunnanense | reverse complement strand
TTTTTTTTTTTTTTTTTTGGTTGTTCTAAAAAAAAAAAAGGCTAACTCTATCCAGCCTTATGGCACGTTATTAATATCAATTAATTTGGAAGTGACACGTGTTTACAACATTATATCAATGTGTTTAAATATTTGGAAAATATGAAGAGTCCATTTATTTATGTATTAAGATGGCAAAACCGAATCATTTTTTTATCCCTTATCAAATTATCGAATCAATATTGGAGAAATTGCATTTTGAGCTGGGATACCTCGAAATACCAGGGAACTAGAGAAAATTACTTTCATCGTGAAAGACGAAAAGGGATTTGTTTAACAAAATAGAGAAATATATAATTTGACAACGATGGTTGTAGAGGCGTAGAGAGCAACTTCGTTTGCTTCTATGGAGTTCTGGATGGATGAGCCGACGACATGGCATAGAAATGGTTTGTTTGGGAGAAGGTAGAGAGGTGTAGTTCGGCTGTGAAGACAACAAAGACGAATATAATGAAAAATAAATATTTGTTTCTGTGATGTGTTGCGATGTTTTTTTTAATGGTGTTATGGGTTAAAGAAAAAGAAATAGATGAAAAAAGTGGAAACTAGAAAGGAGAGAAACATATGGGAGAAATTAGAGAACCGTGTTCGATCTATGTGATTTTCTTCTTCATTTTACAAAATAAAATATCAATGTCTATAACGTGATATGATCTTCTCATAATCAACATTGTATTAGAAATTAATTTACAACATAAACTGAACTTCGATATAATTTTATACTAAATATTTGTGATAAATTTAATTAATTCTTATATTTATGAAGTAATATACTATATATAAAAATGTTTTATATTTATGAAGATCATATAAGAATAGATTGTTTTCCATTACAATAAAAAAAAACATGCGCATATGTAAAGATAAAGTAAATTCATTTTTTATATATCAACAAAAATCACACTAATATGTAAGTATAATCCTTCATGACATTTATTCACTATAAATGTCATGGATTGGACGTTTTTTAATAAAATAAAATAAATAAATACACATTTAATTATTGAATATACCAGCCAATAATTTTATTATACAAATAAATCTAATGATTGAGATCAGGTGAATTCATCTCATATTGTTTAACAAAAATCAAGCGTATTGGGAACACTAATATGTAGGGATAATCTTTCATAAAATCTAGAGTAATTTTAATGAATATGAACGGTTGACTAAAAAATTAGGTAGATAATTGAAAATTAGGTGGTTATGAGAGAAAGAAAATTTATCCCACATTTATTTTTCAATCTTATGGTAATTACGAAAATGTCATTCATCACAAAATATTCTTTTTTGAAGTTGGGTTGATCCAGTTAACGCAGTTATCGTCAGTTATCAATAATATCATGGTTATCAGTTAATCATCGATATCATGGTTATCAATAGTTAATCTGATATCATGGTTATCGATATCATGATAATTATCGATATCCTGGTTATCGATGTCATGATTATCAGTTAATCATTGATATCATAGTTATCAGTCTTTAGTATCGATGATATCATGATACCATGGTTATCAGCTAATCATCAATATCATTTTTATCAGTCCTTAGTATCGATGTATCATAGTTATCATGATTCCTTAGAAATCGATACAGGTGGAGAGAGAGAGAGAGAGGGAGCGAGAGAGAGAATGAGAGAGGCGGATAGAGAGAGAGCGAGACCGATTCAATTGATACCCAAACGCAACCATGTGAAATTAAAAGACATAATTATGTTTTCCGATGAGATTCTTTTCAATTGGTGGCCGGAGTGAAGTTTGAGAGAATGGTTAAGGGGGATGGTTTCACCGGAGAAGGAAAGAGAGAGACAGAGAAAGAGCAACCGTGAAAGGAGATGGTTTCGCGAGAGAGAGAGAGAGGGAGAGAGAGATAGAGAAAAGAAAGATGTAATTTGATTAGAAAAAAATGGCAAAATTGATTTTTGACAAATGAATAGGACATCATAAATAGTATAGAAGAGATAGAACTAATTTCTAATTTATCTATTGTTATATGTTGCTACTACTCTAATCTATTCAATATAAATATAAGTCTAGGTTCTTTTTTGTCATTTTAAGAAAATTAGAAAAAGGACACATGAATTTTGAGTAAACCAGCAAAAAATCGAGACAAAAGGTCGAGACAATTTAAAGTAAATTCATTTCATATTGTTCAGCAAAAAATCACACTAACTGTTAAGCACGAATCCTTCATAAAGATTCACTATAAATATCACGAACTGAAATGTGTTTTTCACAAAAACAAAAGCATAAATTATGAGCAATATGAAAGAAACAAATAGATTTATTTTCGTGGCAATACTCGTATTATGTGTATTTATAAGCATCATGAAGGTGGAAGCTGGACGAGAAATTGGATATTCAACGTTAGGGGCTGTTGATGATCCACATTGTCATAATCACAGATATCATTCAAAGTGTCCACCGAGACCACCGGTGAATCCGTACAAACCAGTCTTCCGAAGATTAATATGTAACAACAGATTATTCGAGATACGAAAATTGATTCAAAACTGACGTAAGGCGCTAGACCAATCCACAGATGAATAAATCTATGATTTTGCTTGTCTTTAATTCACTTTAGTCTCCATATACATATGTGCCGTTAAAATCATGACATCCATAACTGAGAAAATTGATCTTCGTCGCATGCAATATATACTTGCATAATATTTAATACGGATTTTTGATCTATCTTTTTAAGTTTGAAGCAAATCTTTAATAAGACATATGCAAGCCAGATATATATCGGTCATCATATATATTATTTTCAGTTGAGATAATCATGATATAACTTTGCATCAACAAAGAAAAAAGTGTGGTTTTTGTTTGACATATTTTAGGTCCTTCATCCGAATATTTTGAACTGTCTGCATGCAAGTATGCAACAGAACGGACTTGTCTTGGTTTTTTTTTTTTTTTGTCATTTGATTTTGATTAATATTAACAAGGAGAAATATAAGATGAAATACATAAGAGCAAAAGAGGCAAATGCAAAAGCACAAAAAAAAAAAAAAGAGAAAACATACAACGAAAGCTAAAACCGAAACTAGCACCAACAAAATTTTCTGAATAGAATTAAGAATATTGAAATCTAAACACCATAAAACAGCCGGAAGAGAGACGGCATGAAGATAAAAACATTTTCAATACGACACAAGCTGCCCCAATAGCAGCCTTTTTAACTAGAAAGAGACAAACACTAACCAAAAGCCAAGCGTCGACTTCACCGTTGCTGAAAGCAAGCACTAGAAACCAAAAATCAAAGTTTAAACCGAACGAACTCGAATAAGATCAGATCAAGGCAGAGGAGACAATCCAAAAACAAAAACAAGAAAGAGAAAACCTGAACACGAGAAACAGAAGCAAAGACAGCTTTACCGGAGATAATCCTGATCTTGTACACAACACAAAACAAGACCAAACAAGAGCTGATGATAGCTCTGCGATGTGTTTTGTACACTTTTTCTGTTTTTGTTGTACATTTTTTTAGTTTTTTTCTGTTTTTTTTTGGTCAATGATTTCTTTTTGTGTTTTTTAAAATAAACCGGAACAAAATAAATACGATTTNACAAAAAAAAAAAAAAAAAACTAAATAAATAAATACGCGTTTAAAACGCACGACTCCAAAAAAAACGAAACGACAACAGAATCATATACAATCCAATCCAAAAATGCCTTAAATTCACAAAATTTGAAATTTCCCAAAAGAGCCCTAAGTCCTTAATACGCGTTTAATATCTGGATTTATAAAACCTACCTACACGCCTCTCCTCTCACCAAAATTCACAATTCTTCCTCCTCTCGGATTTCTTCTTAGGGTTCCGCTTCTCGCTACCGGAGAATCCCAAAAATCTCTCGCGCTTCCCTCTCTCTTTTTTTCCCACCGGCTAAATCTCGTCGGGATCTCTCTCCGTAAATCTTATTTTCTCCGGTGGCGTTTGTGAATGGTGGAAGCTAGTCCGATCGGTGGTAATTTCAGGCTCTCCCTTTCAATCCAAAGGGCGAGCTCCTTCATCCCTCTGTCTTCAGACTCTGTTTTCGCATTCGGATCTTGCAAAGAAGGCTGGTACTACCGCTGCCTCGGCGTCGACCCGTGAATTTCTCCTTCCGATTTTGCTCGATCCCGTTTGATCCTTGTCGATTGCATCTGATTTTCCGCTTGTTATTTTTGTTTGTTCTGGGATTTTGCCGATTGATTTTGATAATTTCGAAGATGTTGCTGTACAACAAGCAGAAGAAGAGAGAGGTGGTTAAGGGAAACAGAATCTTAATCAGCGTCACGTTTCTGGGTAGCGCCGGTCCGATCCGGTTCGTGGCTAACGAAGGAGATCTCGTTGCTTCTGTGATCGACACTGCTCTTAAATGTTACGCTCGAGAAGGTCGTCTTCCGATTCTCGGATCCGATTTCAACGATTTCCTTTTCTATTGCCCTATTGTTGGACCTGGAGGTGAGATATCTATGAATTTTGAGAATCTCAATTACCAAATTCGAATGCTTTTGTGATTATTATTATCAAGATTCCCAATTTTTTTTTTTTTTTCTAAGTCTCCTGAAATGTCTTCTGATCTGGTTATGGCTTGATGGTATTGTTGTTTGCAGCTCTAAGTCCATGGGAAGCAATTGGGTTGCTGGGAGCGAGGAACTTCATGCTATGTAAGAAACCAGAGGAGAAGAAGGTGGAGGAAGACAATGGAAGATCGAATTTCCCCATTAATGGATCAAGAAAAGGAGCTGGTGGAAGCTTCAAGGCCTGGATTAACAAATCTTTCAGTCTTAAAGTGACCACTCACTAGACTTGTTTGTCTTATGCAGCTTGAATTGCTCAGATTGGTTTGTGTTTTTGTTTCTTTGATTTCTCATTTTGAAATAATGATTTGTTTTTTTATGTTCCTTGAAAACCTGTGTCTCTGTTCTTTGATTTCTCAATTTGAAGTTTCGATTTGTTTCTTATGCTTCAAGAAATACAAGTTTCAAGTTCTTTTTTTTTTGGGGGGCTTTTTCTGCAAAGTTAGTTTAGATTACCAGAAATGTGAAAATTGCAATGCTTTTTTTTTTTAGCATATTTCGCCTTTGCAAGTGTTTAAGCGATGATAAAAGAAAGAAACAAACAAAAAAAAACGAATTTTAACAATTAAGAAATTAGTAAGTTCGCTTTAAGAAACCAAGTGGTGGGCT
Source organism: Eutrema yunnanense (assembly GCA_002933935.1). Lineage (NCBI taxonomy): Eukaryota > Viridiplantae > Streptophyta > Magnoliopsida > Brassicales > Brassicaceae > Eutrema > Eutrema yunnanense. Next base: position 353,059 of record PKML01043527.1, on the reverse strand, counting down.
GGTTCACGCTTGTGGAGGAATCGCCCTGTTGATCTAGACCAGGAATTGACTTCCCGCAAACGTGGATTTATCAAACCATTTCTCATTTGGCCACCCGGGTTGTCTAGGACAATACAAGATAGAAAAAAAAAATGGATGTTTGCCCGGGCCTCAAAGAGATTAGTCTGGGCTCTGGCTTAGGACCGTCTCGGTTATTTTAAGCGCAAATGAAGGACTTGTCGGGTTGCGTATTCATTATCTTCGATATTTTTGAAAAAAATTTCAATATGTTAACTGTTTTCTATATTATCGATATGTACTATATATAACAGTAGTAATCAATCAACCATGTACTTTGTTTTTCAATATCTGGTAAAGAATTTGTTAATCTATAGTATTACCTAACCATGATGTATCATAATTTGAAAGTATCCGGCAGAGTTCTTCTAATACAAACCTAGTAGTAATAATTTATGGGATTTAAGAGTTTTTAATCTCATGTTTACAGTTTAGTTGGCAAAAGATATATTGAAGTCGGATGTGACCTTAAATGTGAATACATTATCCAGTATATTTGGTCGGTAGATGGCGTGGGAATTCGATCCTTATTGACTCTTGCAAATCCCTTGGGGCCATCTATTCCGAATGGTCGAATTCCACATTTACATAATCTTTTGTCAACGTTGTTTATTTCTTCTTTTTCTCAACGGTCTTTTTTTGGGTTTTTATTAGAAGTTGTGAAAATGATTTATGCCTCGACGGCTCGACGAGAAGTCACTCCCAAAAAAAATAAAAGAGACAAAATGATGTATGGCAAGTTAACGATGAGTTCATAGAACCAAGCGCTCGTATCCCAGTGGTAGTAACTGAATTCGGTTGGTATGGGTATATGTCCTACCTCTAGGTTTGACTACGCTTGGCCACTTCTCCTCGTTTTTACAAACTGTACGCGTGTAATCAAGATGAGGGACTTCGTGGAATTAGTCTGGGCCTAGAAAGCTTGGAATGCCCATGGTTATAAAAAAAAAAAACGATGAGTTCATAAACGAATAATGAGTCTTACATTTCTGGATGACAATATCTGGATCCCATAAATCAATAGAAAAGATCAAAGGAATACATAGATGAATATCGAAGGAGACCAGAAAAAATCCAATTATGGAATCCAAAGAGAACAACAATGCGATCATCTACAAGTTTCTATCCAACTATACGCTTATCAAACAATAAATACCTAAAATACAATGCTTAAGACTAATATTAATATAAGAGACAGAAATTAGTAATGATAGATTCCAATGTAGCGTTTATAAAATATAGAAATAATAAGTTGAAGTAAAGTTTAAACTTCCAGTAATAATTAACTGATATGCATGGGAGTTGGAGGCAGCGAGGAAGATCTGAGTGTCCATGAATTATTTCATTGTTTTAAGAGACCTCACTCTGTCATAATTAAATTAATCTTATCCCAATCTTGAGGTAACTACATATTCCCAAAAAGGTTCTTAAGGTGCAAACATGAAGCATCTTTTGGTAGCTTAAGATCTTTCCAAAAATCGTTTCACACATTTCTGACTTGTTATTATTATTATTTTTCTTTCTCTACTTTTTTTTTTTGATATACGCCATCGGCTATCCGGTCGGCCCCGAGTAGGAACGCACCTAAGTGCTACATAGTGGACTTCAGTGAACCCCGTAAGAGGTATGTACCACACTGTTTGGCCTCAAGTTTAATACCTTCCGACTATGTGCCAGCGGGTGGCCCAGCCGCCTGCATTATAGACCACCATATAAATTAATTGGGCTGAGGTCCAACTGACAGACTTCCCACAAAGCAATGTTTATTAGCAAGGGAGGAAGATCGAACACGGGTCCGAGTGTTTAATCCTGTCTCGCAGCTCGCCCTACCACTCGCCCACCACCTTGTAGGCTAGGAAATTTTTTTTCAATGTTTTCCCCCACCAAGATACTCGAAACCATGGACTCCCACTCCTAAAGGAAGGGGTACCACTAGACCATGAGTGTCTTGGCTTCTTTCTCTACTTATAGAAGCGAGATTGCAATTCTTAGTTTCAGATGATTTAATAAAGATAACCAAATATGAGTACAAACTCCAAAAGTTCTCTCGATAACAGAACGTAAAGACGCATGACATCGATTAAAAAATTCTTCTTTATTCCTCGGAGGAGGGTCATAGTAGAACTGCGACATATGATACCTCACTATTCTGTTTCGTGATGATCTATAAGGAGCCAAAAAACCTTGTTTGTTAGGATAGCCAGAATCAACGACATAATACTTCTCTGACGGAGGCAAAGGGAACTCATAATCACTTTGTTGTGCCATTGTGAGAACGGTTGTGTCGTGACATGATCTTGGTGCTCCATTCCAAATATATGTGAATAACATCTTCAAATCACATATTGCCATGATGTTCAAAGATGCATTATCGTGTCGATTCCAATACATTCCCTGTAACTCGGGCTTCACTTTTACGCATACATGAGTACCATCCATAGCTCCAACGAATCCACTAAGATATGGCCAATATCTTCGATCTACTTGAAGTCTTTCAGGAATTCGGTGTAGTTCATGTCTTGTTGGAGTTCTAATATAATCACATGCAAGTAATTCAGTCGCCCCAAGAACTTCGCTAAATTTTCTCTTCACAGTTTTCTGATTTCGTCCAAATCTCAAACCAACATCTCTTTGAACTTCATTATGTCCACATGTCCGTAGAAACATAGCCACACTTTCTTCAATGCTTATATTTAATGTTGGTTGTAGACCGTAATTCGTTTGTAGCATATTACACAATGTTGTGAAACATGGAAGTGACATTCGTAATAAATGAAGATAAGCAACATCATCTTGTTGTAGTCGATGCCAAATATTCCTCCATCCCAACCCACCATCAGTTTGGACTGGTGCTCTTTGAAAATATCGGCCATAGTAACTCAAAGTTGGTTGAATTATTAACTCCTCGAATTGTTCATTTTCCAAATTCCACAATTCAATTCTCTCCTCATAACTTAGATTGTGGATATCCTGTGATCGCAACTGGCATATACGAAAAGCCTGAAAATTAATAAAAATAAAATAAAATAAGTTATTAGCTAGATATAAACTTACATTAACCAATTACACAAAAATGCATAAATAGGCTAGTAAAAACATAAATATTTCATAATACAATGATAAAACACAGGCTAATAAAAACATAAATATTTCATAACACAATGATAAAACACGACCATCACAAACTAATCTTCTCCAGAGTCACTTTGTTGTCCTTGCAAGGGTCCCCATATATTGAATAGACCTCCTCGTCTGCTCGTTTGTGAAATATGTCCGAGACCGGGTGATGATGCTTGTTGAACGTTCGGTGAAGTTCCTACGGCTGCACCATCTGAATCTTCTTGTTGAGTATTCCTCATACTTTCCACTTGATCTCCAAGTGAAAACCCATATTGAACATTTGTTGGAGTTGTTCCCGATGAGCCACCTTGTTGAAAATTTGGTGGTGTGCCCCATAATAGACCAGTTGGTGAAATGCCACATTGTTGAGCAGTTGGTGGTGTGCCCCATTGTTGAGCAGTTGGTTGTGTGCCCCCATTGTTGAGCAGTTGGTGGTATGCCCCATTGTTGAGCAGTTGGTGGTGTACCCCATTGTTAACCAGTTGGTTGTGTGCCCAATTGTTGAGCAGTTGGTTGTGTGCCCCATTGTTGAGCAGTTGGTAGTGTGCTCCATTGTTGAGCAGTTGGTGGTGTACCCCATTGTTGAGTAATTGGTTGTGTGCCCCATTGTTGACTTATTGGTGGTGTCCCCCATTGTTGAGCAGTTGGTGGCGTGCCCCATTGTTGAGCAGTTGGTGGTGTGTCCCATCGTGAATTGTTACTCACGGAAGATGGACTACCAGATGATAGACCTGCTGAATGTGGACTCCCGAATGATTGGATTGAGCCCAACTGTTTTGGCACATCTTGGTTGTTCCGTGAAACACCAGTCATTGCTTCTAGCAGTTGTAGCTTATCTTCATCCGTGCCTCCAGCTATATCCATAAAATACTTACGCCAAAATACTAGCTCTTTAAGTGAATTAAGGCATGTCCAATAAAATTTAGTGTGCTTTGGAACGTTCAGAGCAAGGAATATCGCTTCAGCCTTCTTGAATTCATCGTAATCATCTTGGTCAAAACTACCTGGACGAAGTTGTTGCAAACTTTGTCGTTGAAACTCTTGAAAGCCGGTGATGGTGTCTTGTATGGTTGTCTCAAATGATTGTCTTCTACGACTTCCTCTTGAACCACTTCCAACATTGGCTCATGAGCTTCCGCCAGATATATGTGAACTACTCCCACGTCTGACACTAGAGTGCGAACTACTCCCACGTCTGCCATGAGAATGAAAACTACCCCTACGTCTGCCACATTGATCACCTCTGCCACTATCATGGGTGAACTCATTCGAAGGGTGTGTGTCATCGTCAATGTTAACACGATACACTTCTTCATTTTCTTCGGCCTCGGGTACATGATTTTGAGGCATATCACTACCATCGATGTCTGAGTAACCATGCATATCATCATACGCATGTCCCTCATTCATCATCTCTTCTCTTCTTTGTCGGGAGGACTATTGATGTTGCGAATAAACATCGTGTAATGCAAGACATCGTACCATCACATCCCAAAATTGTGGCGTTTGTCGGTTAAACGATTTTGTTATTTTGCATCCCTATAAAACACACACACACACACACACACATATATATATATATATATATATAACTAGAAAGGTTATGATTTATTACCGACTCATGACCATCGCACCACTCATCTGATGCATAAATCATGGATGTCTCAGGATCAACGGAGATACCGGTATAATTCATCAGAAACTTCTACCTCTTGTACGATTTTTTGAAGTCATCGAGTTTGTTTTTGAAAAACCCGTAAGTTATATTCATATTAAATGCAAGGTTGAATTTTTCAACCATGTACTCTCTTCCAAGGGCAGTAGGATCTTTAAGAGTGTAATTATTCATAGAAATTGCATGATCGTACAATTCAATCAATGTTTTTTCTTGTTCGTTAGTCCATCTAAACCTTGCAGTGCTCTACAAATTTTTAAAATTTGTAGAGTTAGTTTTATCTTCTTCTATAAAATCTAACTACTATGAAATTTTTTATAAAACCGAAAAAAAATACTTACTCTTACTGTTGTCTCATTGGGAGCATTTGTGTCTCTTTGTCCAGAAGAATTTGTGTTCGACCTACGCCCAGACGACATATCTGCATTTATTAACACGATAAACCATATAAAATTACAATATATTTTTGATAAAATATTTTATTTACTACCACACTTTTCGGATTACTAGTAAAAAATATTAAAGCGTTAAATTTATGAGTTTACAAAATATTTGTATTGCAAAAATCTGGTAAAAACATTTTAGTGCAAAAAAATCATTAAAACACATAAATAACAAATGCTATTCGATCAATACATGTTTGNTACAATTCAATCAATGTTTTTTCTTGTTCGTTAGTCCATCTAAACCTTGCAGTGCTCTACAAATTTTTAAAATTTGTAGAGTTAGTTTTATCTTCTTCTATAAAATCTAACTACTATGAAATTTTTTATAAAACCGAAAAAAAATACTTACTCTTACTGTTGTCTCATTGGGAGCATTTGTGTCTCTTTGTCCAGAAGAATTTGTGTTCGACCTACGCCCAGACGACATATCTGCATTTATTAACACGATAAACCATATAAAATTACAATATATTTTTGATAAAATATTTTATTTACTACCACACTTTTCGGATTACTAGTAAAAAATATTAAAGCGTTAAATTTATGAGTTTACAAAATATTTGTATTGCAAAAATCTGGTAAAAACATTTTAGTGCAAAAAAATCATTAAAACACATAAATAACAAATGCTATTCGATCAATACATGTTTGACAAAATTATAAGGTTAAACAAAAAGAATATAGATCAAATATTTTTTTATTTATGATCCTAGTTTATACAATAAACAATAATTAATTATCATAGTTTTATATAATTAAAATTATTGCAATTTTTTTGCCCAATTTAAAAATTTATAAAATTAACAATATTAAGCAACTATTAATATTGCTACTAAATAATCAATCTAGATATTCATATATATATATATATATTATTAGCGATGTATTAAAAACTATTTACTTCAATAAACAAAATTAATAAATTAAAAAATTGAATTTCATATGTATTTGAACAATGTATTGAAAGGGGAAAATTGGTAATCTTAAAAAAAAAAACATATTTACCTCATTAAATAAAAGTAGTAATATAAAAAATACCTATTTACTTAATTAAACAAAAATTGTGATACCTCAACGATTGTGAACGAAAGGCAACAAAAATGGATTTGTTTATTCGTAGAGAGTTGTTGCAAAATGTTGAGGTATAAAATGATGTTGGAAGAAGAGATAAAGACACAAGTGATAAATTGTGATGTTGGAAGAAAATGTGAGGGGTTTATAAAGAAGATATAAAGAAACACGTGATGTTGAACGAAAAAAATAATAATTACAATGGTCAACTAGTTACAGTAACTAACCATTCCTTGTGGGTCAGAAATACCAAATGTGCGGTCTAAGACAAAAACTGTCCCACGCACTTTTTTTTTTTTTCCAAAAATAATTATAAACTATCCTGCCAACTTGCTGCTGAATGGGGACCATTTTTCTCCCGCCTATGGCATTTCTTTTTCCCGTGCTCTCCATTCAACCCCTAAATATGTATACCTTGAAGTATTGGAGCTCGACATCTTAATATATAAGTTATATATATGCATAGTTATATAATGGTTAGCTAGAGATAATATTTATATCAAGGTTGCATAATCTTGAAAGAAAAAAGAGAGAAAAAGATGTATATGCTCTTAGAGCCTCGATATATAAAAACGTAATGGGCCTCACAACCAATAATGGGCCTAACTTTTGAACAAGTATTTTTGTAAAAGCAATATGGTGAACCCAAAAGACTTCTCAAAAACACATACTATTTTCTTCACAAGAATTTTGCTTTCCAACATGCAAGAGTGATCGCAAATCGCAGGCATTGTTATTATCACGTTTACGTACACCGTGTACAGTACACGCGCTAATAAAATTTTAATTAATTTGTCACAAAACGTAGGTAGTGATGAAGAAAAGACAATTAACCAAAAAAATCAACGGATTAGTCAACGTTGGGTCTAAAACGACTTAGTCGAAACAAAAATTGGAGATTAAACGGATTAATTAACGAATAATTTATTTTGTTCCTCGAATAATTGATGTTTTTTTTATAGAAAGTTGTGATTTCAAGATTATTTTGGCATTTTTTCCCATCCACATGCATGGTTTTGTTATTTAGCCGTTTAATTTCGTTGACTTTATGAGAAAGTAGTTGTTTTGACTATCGTATAGATTATTTGCACGAACTTCTCCACCAATTACCACCACCGGCACCACTTTCCATTTTTCTCTTTATCATTTACAAGCCATTATGAAAAAACAATCATTCAATTTTTTATTTTTTTTTTGTTAATTTATGCATTTGATCATTTGATTGTCATTCGTCACTCATTTTTGTTTATAAGAAAAAAAGTTATAGCTAGATCAGTGAAATTATTTACCTGCACATTGAAAGCTTTAATTTTGTAGATCTGGCTACGGGGGAAAAACAGGTGATATTAAATGATATGTATAGTATAGTATACTACATTTATTCAATGCGAATATGAATGAATATGACTCATTGACAAATATAACACTGGTGGAAGTAATAAACTAATTTTATTCATCTTGCTTTTTTTTTAAAAAAATACCCTAAAATAGCACAATTTTTTTTATTCTAAATCTAGCACATCAAATTAAAAATTCTAAAAATAGCACAAATAATTATGTAAAAATACATATTTACCAAAATAAATTCAAAATAAAATTAAAACATTATATTTATGTTCACTATTTCCTATTTAGGATTTAGTTTTTTCCTATTAGGAAAAGATTTTGAATCATTTTAATATTAATTTTGTGATATTATTGTCAGTTTTATCTAATGGTGTTAAATTTGGAACAAAATTTTAAAAATGTGCTATTTTAGACAATTGCTCAATTGATAATTGTCAAATATCATATGGTAGGAGACTGAACAAATGTAGCATTCATATAAACAAAATATAAAACAAAAATTGTATGTTTAAAATTTGAACTTTTTAAAATCACAAGGACTTAAAGTTTATAATATTTTATGATGTATCTATCTAAAATCTAGAATATGGAAAACTTTGAAAACTATCAAGATTTACTCACATTTTAACAAAAACTATCAAGATTTAGTCATATTGGCATCTTTAATATAAAATAGTATGATATTTTTTTTTGGCTTAACATCAATGGTCTGATCATTTGAATCACAATACAAAATTTTGGCAATAGTTTTAACATTTGTTGCGATTTGCGAATTTTAACAAAAACTATCAAGATTACATTTGTTACGATTTGCGAAAAAACCGGTTGATCGTGAAATCGTTTGTTTGTGAACTGTAGGCACCTAGATCCATCTGTTATAATGCAAGGCCATAGATAAGTGCAAAATTAGTTCTATCTTCTCTGGTACTATTCATCATATACTATTCACTATCAAAAATCAATTTTACCCTTTTGTTTTTTTATCTAATTACATATTTCTATGAAAAAAAAAGAAGATAAGAAAAAAGAAGAATGAAGAAGAAGAAAGAGAAGAAAGTAGAAGATGAAGATGGAGGTTGGTGTCCGTGACGACGAACAACGGAAACGTTTCCGACTCGTGTTACACAACTCTCATAACACGAGCTAGTTGTCTTGATAATCGAATATATAATTCATAATCAAATATGAGTTATCTTGATAATCAAATAGATATATATTATCAAATATGAGTTATTTTGATATTAAGAGTTTTCAATGTGAGTAATTTTGATAATCGCATAAATATCGATGATCAAATATGAGTTATCTTGATAATAATAATTATCAATATGAGTTNATAAATATCGATGATCAAATATGAGTTATCTTGATAATAATAAATAATTATCAATATGAGTTATCTTGATAATCAAATATATATATATATGAGTTATTTTGATGATCAGACCATGAAATCCACTTTCTCGTTTGCAATATTTGAAAGGATATTTTGGTCAGAATCTGTACAATACTTTTTGCAAAACTAATATCAATTTATTGTAGGCTAGTTACCTAATTTTCCTTTTATTATAGGCTATATATTTAACTTACCCTTTATTATATACTAGATAAGTACCCGCATATATGCGGGTTTGTAATTAAATATTTTATAACCCGTGAAAAAAACTAAAAGCGAAAAATAGAAAACAAACTTAGATCACCCATTAAAATATATAATATATAAATTTAGAAACGATGGAAAAACTAAATGGAAATTAGAAGTTTATACAGATGTGAGAAGTTAGAATTTTTTTCCTTTTATGATTAATTTTTTTAAATCTAAATGGAAAAACTAAGATTTTTTTTTCCATTTTTATATTAATTTTGCCTCTTAGATAATTATTTAATTATTTTTTGTAAAATTACCAATTATGGATCAGTTATTAAATTTTCCGAATTTTTAATTTTTTTTTATTACTCGATTTTATTTTTTTACAACTTTGACTTGACATGTGTGGCGATCAGGTAAATTAACAACATTGAAACATTCAGCTTTATATAATATGATTTCTTTATTCTAAAATGAAACATAGTTTTTTCTTTTTTAATTTTTTGGCTTTTATTCATTTTATTTTTAGGATTGTTATATATTGTTTAATTTCCTTATTCTAATCTGAAATATGGTTTTTTCTTTATTTTTTAAAAATTGGCTTTTATTTATAATGTTTGTTTAATTTTCTTAATTTAAACATAACTACTAATTTTTCTTTTACCTTTTAAGATTATGAATTGATTATAAATATTATTTTTATTGTTAATATTATATGTTAAAATATAATTAGAAAATTATTAAAAATCTATCAAAATATAATTGAAAATTTATTAAACATGTTTCAAAATCTGATCAATTCACTTGACATGTCTCTCTAACATAATTTCGATAACATACAACATAATTTAGTTTTTACTTTAAATAACGTACAACATAATGTCGGGTGTAGATAACGAAGATATATGAAGTAGGTGTATATAAAGAAGATATTTCATAACATACATCATAATTTCGATTACACGGAAGATTACCTCTAGTTTAGATAACGAAGATGATGTAGCTTATGGACAAAATATGTGAGTGAAAGTTTTTTTGGTTGTAAAATAGTAAAGCAAATATCAAATTGGTTATATAGATATGAGGAATTAGAATTCATTTTTCTTATAGGATTGTATTCCTTTTTTAAAATTTTCTTAATCAAAATAGAAAATTTTTATCTCCTTTTTTAACTTTAACTTTTATTTTTTTTTAAATTTAGCTTTTAGGATAATTTTTGGTTTAATTTTTCTTCGTTTACTTTCCTTTTTATGATGTCAATCTATTGTTTTATTGCTTTATTATAAACATAATTTTTTTTTTCATTTTTTAAAAAAACTTTAAGATAAAATTTTATTAATCTAAAAACAACTTTTATTTTCCTTTTCTTGCTAACTTTATTTTTAGGATTAAGTCTAAATTATATTTTTTTCCTTTATTATTAATATTTTATGTGTCAAAACTTTAAGATATTATTTTCCTTTATTTGCTACATTTACTTTTATGATTAAGTCTAGATTACATTTTTTTCCTTTATTGTTAATATTATGTATCAAAATCTAATTGGTAATTTTGTGTACACGTGTCAAAATCTAATAGATTAACTCGACACGTGTCGCGATCTTGCGAATTACTAACTTTGAATCATTCTCCTTTCTAATGGATTAACTCGACACATATCGCAATTTTGTGAGTTACTAACTTTGAATCATTCTCTTTTATATATATATATATATTTCTAATTTTCATTTTTTTAAGTTTGGTCATGGTATAAACTTATATGTTTCCTTTTGTCAATTTTCTTTATTGTAAGTTTTTTTTTTTTTTTTTAAATTGGTTTTTTTTAGTTTAACATTTTTAATATTTACTTTGATTTATTTTTAATTTTTTTAATTAAATTGACACATGTCGCGATCTTAATTAACAACGACACATGTCATGATCTTGTAAGTTTTAATTTTGTTTACGTGTCACAGTCACGTTGAGGGATCCTGCTTTATATAATAAGATATGATAAGTCATAAAACAATTTAAAAACCGGAGATAATCTCTTATTTTTTAATATTATAAATTTTTCAAAAGAAAATCTCTTTCAGATCTTTTTTTTTTGTTTGCTCAGATCATAGTTAAACGTTAAAACAAATAAACCTAAAATCGTTGACTCAAAATAAAAAAATTTCCAAAAAATTAGTCAATGAATCTGTTTCACTTTAGATCTTGCAAATGTGAAATTTCAAATTTCCATCAAACTAAATACCATTTAATAACCCACCTCTAACCTATTTATATACCTCTCCGTCCGGTCATCCCGTTTCTCATTGTCGTCGTCGTCTTTTTTCCTCTTTCTCTTTCTTCTCGCCGGAGAGACCCAAAAAAAAAAAAAACAGAAACTTTTGAATTAATTTCGAGAGCTCAAGGGAAATATGGATCCGATCGAATCCGTGGAGTACAATGGCTTTGAGAACACCAACGTAAGCTCTCACAACGACCATGGGTGGAAGAAGGTAGTGTACCCGAAACGCAATCGGAAGCAGATACCGGCGGTGAATGGCACCTCCGAAAATCTGGTTCCCAATGGAGCTTTAGCGAACGGAGACAACGTCTTCCGTTCCCTCGAGGAGCAGGCTAAAGATCGCCATCGACGGATCCTCGAGGCGAGGAAGGCCGCTGATGCGTCGGACGATTCCGATCTGACGAGATCTAAACGCCGATCCAACGGTTACGGCGACGAGGGATACGATTTTGACGACAGCGACACTGAAATCGATGTGGGGAAGGAGAATTTGAAGGCGGAGGGAGCTAAAAAACCGAAGCCCAAGAAGGAGAAGAAGCCTAAGGTGACTTTAGCAGAAGCTGCTGCTAAAATTGACCCATCCAATCTCGCAGCTTTCCTCGTCGAAGCTTCGGTATGTGCATGGAATGTAAATTTGGATTCGATCCGTTAGTTTTAGTCGAAATTATGATCTAAATTGCTAAGAACAAATCGAATTTACGGGTTTTGTTCGATTATAGGAACTATATGCGAGTCAGCCAGAGATTCAGCTAATGAGATATGCTGATTACTTTGGGAGAGCACTCTCTGGAGTATCATCAGCTCATTTCCCGTGGGTGAAAACGTTCAAGGAATCTCCTTTGTCCAAGCTGATCGATGTGAGCAATCTCTCTTACGATTTTTCATTTCGTTAAAAATCCAGTCTTTCCAATGATTGTAAATCGAATTAAGTCAAAGATTCAACTTCGTCATTGTGTTTTTGTGTTTAGGTGTCTTGTCTAATCATGTTATAGTTTTCTGTTGGGTTACTTTTTTTTCTTTTTTCGGTAGAGCTGAAATCTTCTTTGTTCATACAGATTCCACTCTCTCATATTCCTGAAGCTGTTTATAAAACATCAGCCGATTGGATCAACCAACGTCCCATTGAGGCACTTGGAGCCTTTGTATTGTGGGCCTTGGATGCCATTCTTGCAGACTTGGCTGTACAACAAGGAGGCGCCAAGGGCGGTAAGAAGGGCGCACAACACGCTTCTTCGAAATCTCATGTAATATGGTAGCTGGACTATACGGTCTTGTTGGTCTGAATTATACCCATTAAATTGCCTTGGTTTTGTGGATGCGTATATCTACTTTACTTTCTGATCTTTGGTCATACTACTCACTTCTTTTATAAGTTTATCAGTGTCGGTCTAACAAGACTAACTTCATCATTTTTCGATTCTTTTGATGAATAGGTTGCAATATTTGTGACGGTAGCAATGGTATTGCGCAAGAAACCTGATGCTCTTACTAATATATTGCCAACTTTGAGGGAAAATCCCAAGTATCAAGGACAGGATAAGCTTCCAGTCACAGTTTGGATGATGGCTCAGGTGTGTGCAGTTTTATTCTTGATATAAACGAAGACCCAAGACTACCAAAACATGTTCTTTTTTCTTTATGATAGCGATTCTGAATTTGGCTATCTCTTATCTGGTAACTATGCACAGGCCTCCCAAGGTGATCTATCAGTAGGCTTGTACTCGTGGGCGCACAACTTGTTACCGGTTGTCAGTAGCAAGAGTTGCAATCCTCATTCAAGGGATCTCATCCTTCAGTTGGTTGGGAGGTGAGTTAAAAAAATTCTGTTCGATATCCTGTTTGTGTGATGATTATCTAATCTTGGTTATTGTTTTTTTTTGTCAGGATCTTGTCCAACCCGAAGGCCCGGACCATACTAGTTAATGGGGCTGTTAGGAAGGGAGAGCGATTGATTCCACCTCCTTCGTTGGAGATCTTACTGAGACTTACATTCCCCGCATCATCCGCAAGAGTGAAGGTAAAGTGATGTTGGGATTTCGAGACAATATATTGTGATGCATGAGAGTGTTGATTTTGATCTCTAGGATGGTTTGATGCGCAGGCTACAGAGAGGTTTGAGGCAATATATCCCTTGTTGAAGGAGGTGTCTCTTGCTGGTGCACCTGGAAGCAAGGCAATGAAGCAAGTCACTCAGCAAATATTCACTTTTACTCTGAAAGCAGCAGGGGAAGGTATGACAAAACTTCCGTCTCTAAATGCCTACCTTTGTGTCTTCTAGGAGACGGTGCAATTAAAAGTTTATAATGTGTCTTGGTACAGGAAATCCCGTATTAGCTAAGGAAGCGGCTGCAATCACTATTTGGGCTATCACCCAAAATGTTGATTGCTGCAAGCACTGGGTAGGATTCACTCTATTTTTTTCCCACATATGAGTTATTCGTGACTGGATTTTTACTTATTGGTGTTTCTGGCTTGTGGGTCGGGTGAACAGGAGAAGCTCTATAATGACAATTTGGAAGCTAGTGTTGCTGTTCTTAAAAAGCTCATAGAAGAGTGGAAGGAGCATTCTGTCAAACTGACTCCTGCTGATACCCTCACTCTCAACCGAACAATTAAGAGCTTGAGGCAAAAGGTTTCTAACTAATGTTCCATCTGTTATATCTCGCTGCCAATGGATCACTCCCCATTCACTTTTGATACCGATTCTGATCCAATGATGTTTTACTAAACCTACAGAACGAGGAAGCTCTTGCTGAGGGAGGAGCCAATGGTGCAAGCCAGTCCCTTTACAAAGATGCAAACAAATGCTGCAAGGTGATCTCTGGGAAACTCTCCAGCGGCAGTGGCTGCATTAAAGGTATAGCTATCGTTGCTATTCTGGCTGCTGCAGGTGCTGCTGCTCTGTCTGCCAACCCTGAGGCTATAGCCGAGCTGAAGAACCAGATGGAGTCGTGGGACCTCAACAAGTTCACTGAGTCAGTAATGACAACTTTTAAGAACTAAAGTGAAAACATGTTGGGGACGATAAGCAAGAGAAGTAAGTCTCCTTATCGTCGGTCTAGAGAACTACTTGAAAAGGCGCCTTTTTTATGCTCTCTCTGATTACAAAGTTTTGAGACCTGACCAGAATTAGGAGAGGTTAGGCTGATGAGTGAGAACTGAGAAGAGGTTTCTGTGTTTTAATTTCTTATTTGTGGGGAGTTAGTTCTAAACAAAGCTCTCAAGGTGTTGAGAATGTTGTTTCTAGTTTGAGATAATGACGGTTTTTATGTTCTTTGTTTTCCTTTCCTTTCCGGGAACAATAAAGTTATATTTCATTTTGCTCTTATGGAATTATGTTCTTGTACACAAGTTCAACATAGTAACCGATTATAGTGAGAATCAGGCATTAATTGGGTACCTTAGAAAAAGTTCTCGACTTTGGAAGTTACTTAAAGTTGAGAAACAAGTAAACCTGCAAAAGCTTTTCAAAGACAAGTTTCAAAGACAAGAAACAAGTTTACAGTCTAATAAAGACAAGTTTCAAAATCAGAAAATCTCACTCCTGAGTGTCATCGGTTCGCAAATGATTCAATCTCGTTCCAAATTTTCTGGTCATTCCAATTTCATATCGTATTGTTCTTCTATATTAGCCTTAAGAACCAGTGAGGTTGTTAAAAATAGGAATTTTTTGGCCAGACAAAAAAAAAAACATCGACTATATTTATCTCATTTTATCACCAAGCGAACACTGTAAGAGGTTAGAAGAATCATATAGAACGGAGACAACAACAATACAACGTTTGAGTTGGTTCGATTCTTCTTCATGTCACTCGGCGTTTTCGAGCTCCCTTGTTTCCATGTACTGCCAATCTCAAACACCCAAATCCAGTCTTCCCTCGCTGTCCAAGCCAGGAAACAACCTAGAAGAAGACGCGAGCTCTCCTTCAGCCCCTTTACGATACTTATCCACTCGAATCATCGTCTTCGTCATGCTTTCTCCGACCCCAATTCAAGCTTTCACCGTGCCCACTGTGGTGGAGAAGCTGGACACTCCGATACCGCAGATAAAGGCTCTGTCGCTTCTGTAAGTCCCTCTGATTGTGTAGTATTGGAAAATAACATTCGATTATAGGTTAAAGGTTAATGCTTTGTGTCTTTTTATTTGTTGGCGTATAAGCTTAGTTTGAGGATGGTGTAGAAGTGAGGAGTGAAAGCTCTTCAGGCCTTGGTGATAGCTATGTGGCCTTGTTTGTGCGAATGCTCGGTTTAGACAACGACTCTCTTGACAGAGAACAGGCCGTAGAAGCGCTATGGAAGTACTCTTTAGGTGGAAAGAAATGTGTTGATGCGATAATGCAGTTTCATGGTTGTTTGAATCTCATTGTCAATCTTCTCAAGTCCGAGTCTAGCGCCACCTGTGAAGCTGCTGCGGGGCTAATACGGTCTATAGCTTCAGTGAATGTGTACAGAGAATTGGTTGCTGAGAGTGGAGCGTTGGAAGAGATAACCGCTCTATTGAGCAGGCCTTCGTTAGCTACAGTGGTATGAAGGGTTATGATCCCAAAGTAGTATACTTTTTAGCGTTGATGGATTTGAATTTTGGAGGTATGAATGTTCGATAGTTTTGTTTTTCCAGGTGAAAGAACAAAGCATATGTGCTCTGTGGAATCTGACTGTGGATGAAGAAATAAGGGAAAAAGTTGCTGACGTTGATATCCTTAGGCTACTCATTAGTTTCCTTGAAGATGATGATGTAAACGTAAAGGAAGCAGCTGGTGGCGTCTTGGCTAATCTAGCCCTTAGCCGCTCGAACCATAAGATTATGGTGGAAGTAGGAGTCATACCGAAACTGGTAAGACCATTGCGTGCTGTTCCTGAAAGAATCAAATTATCTAGTGATTATTAGCTTTACATCCAAATATTCATCTATTGCGATTTATCTGTGGCACGTTACTACGTTAGAGTGAAGTGATTGTTAAATAGTCAAGGTGAGAATTGAAATAACTGAAAGGATGTGAAATTGGCTAAGCATCCCTTAGGGGATATGGAAAGAAATGTCTATTAGTTGGTTGTGCTTCAGCTTGCTTATTACCTTCCCAATTGGATCCAGGCAAAACTGTTGAAAGGCGATAATACAGAAAACAAAGGGTCTAAAATTATTAGAAAAGAAGCAAGAAATGTGCTTTTGGAGCTCGCCAAAGACGAATACTACAGAATTCTCGTCATTGAGGAGGGTGTTGTACCCATTCCCATAATTGGTGCAGACGCTTACAAGTCCTTCAGACCGGATCTGTATTCTTGGCCTAGTTTACCAGATGGTATAAAGATCGAGCAGACAGCAAAAGCTCCTTCTAGATTTGGTGCCTCTGAGTTGCTCCTTGGTTTAAATGTTGACAAGAACGTTGACGATGTAGACGAAGCCAAAATGAAAGCGATAGTTGGGAGGACAAATCAGCAGTTCCTAGCCCGTATTGGAGCAATTGAATTTGAGAAGGAAATTAAATCCGAAGGGGCTGGGAAATCACAGCAGCAGCTTACTCTTCTTCCGTGCGTTGATGGTGTGGCTCGTTTAGTATTGATGCTTGGATTGGCAGATGAATTGGCAGCGACAAGAGCTGCAGAGTCAATAGCTGATGCATGTATCAATGAGGATATGCGGGTTTCGTTCATGGAGGCCGGAGCTGTAAAGCCTTTGGTTCAGCTTTTAGCCAACAACAACAAAGAGGCTGTTAAATTACCTGTCATCCGTGCTTTAAAAAAATTATCTCTTAGGTGCTTATTTTTTTAGTACTCACTACTTTTTTTTACTAAGCAGTTTCTCCTCCAAGGTTTTATTTTATACTTGATAAAATGCAGCCGCATCGTTTGCCAGAGGATTGAAGCTGAAGGTGCAGTACCGTTTTTTATTAATCTTCTGAAGCAGCCAGAGATCTCACCAAGCGTCACAGAACAGGTCTGACTTTGCTTTCTTTTGTCTTCGTTCCTTGATATCTTGTCTCGGCTATACTGGAATAAGTGGACGTGGGATGGTCTTTTGTGAACAATGCTTTGCAGATTCTGGATATACTTGCTCATATTTTAGATCCTAGTAAGGAAATGGAATCCAAGGTGTGTTTATTTTCCTTGTTTTATCACTTAACACTAAATCTGTTCTCATTTGGCGTTAACTATTTCTCTATACGCTCCAGTTTTATGAAGGACCGGTGAACGGATCAAAAGCTGATTCCAGGTCAGTTTTCGTCTCGGTTTTTCTATATTCAGCTCATTTTTTGTTGTTGTTTTAGAAGTATCAAATACTCAGTATCGGGTGGAATGAACAGAAAGGAAGTTCTGGACGCTACTGTTATTTCTCGGCTCGTCCAGATTGCGAAAACAGCCTCTCCTAACCTGCTAAGAAAGGCAATCTCTGTCATCGAGTTTGGTATGGTCATTAATCCAAACATGGACACGATCATCTCGGATGATATCACAACTGTTCTGGATGTTGCTCTCCGTCAGAAAGTTTTGGAAGGTACAAAACTTATCTTTCGATATAACTGTTTGAATTCATACAAATGGGGTTCCTCATATGATATCACACCAAGAAATTGTGGCTTTCATGACAAGTTATGAGACTTTTTTGGAAATGCAGAACCTGAGAACGAAGCTGAGGAGTTAGAGAAACATCTACTTGAGCTAGAAGAGGCTGGTTTGACAATCTCAGCTGCTTCAAGGCTACTGACAAAACTTGTCGACTCTGAGTCTTTTCGCGAAACTATGGATATGACGCTCTTCACGGAATTACTCAGGAAGATCCTAAGATCAAGCCTCCCTCTACACTACAAAGACTGGGTCGCCTCTTGTCTTGTCAAACTCACCTCTCTCTCATCTCCCTCCCAATCCCTCAACAACAATCCAATCAACGTAGAGGTATGTGTTAGTGTTTGAATTCGGATCTCGATTACAAAACTTCTGCCGGTTTTTTGACATCATCTTCTGTCACGTTTGTATCAAAAGGTAACTCTGTACAAGACGATCCCAAGACTGGTGGAACAGATGAGCTTTCCCTCATCACCAGAAGCGAAAGAAGCAGCAGTTTTGGAACTGAACAAGATAGTCTCAGAGGGAGTGCCAGAGTCGACCCAAGCTCTTGCTTCACATGGAGGGATCGAGCCGCTGGTAAAGCTTCTAGAAGAAAGGAACGAGCGGTGTGTTGAGGCGAGTTTGTCAGTATTGTATAACCTGAGCATGGACAGTGAGAACCACACAGCCATTATAAGAGCAGGAGCTGTGCCAGTTTTGAGACGGATCGTTATGTCTCAGAGACCACAGTGGCAGAAAGCTCTTCGGTTACTCAGAGATTTGCCTGTTTGAGAGTTGTTGTTTTCTTGAACCAAAGTGGTCTCTCGTTCTTTGTTACTTAAAAAAATAATTTTCTTCAGATTGTGTCATGTTAATGTTGGAATCGGTTATAGTATGATTGTCATGTGGTACCTTTTTTTTTTTTTATCGTCTGAAATATGGACGATTTTATACAAATAATTCTACCGACTTACAAAGATCCACGATCAATGGTCTATTTGTACCATATCCTTGACACATATCCTTGACACGCTGAACTATAACGAATTGTTATATTTTAATTTGCATCCTCTAATAATCGAATTCCCTACCTCTAAACATTGGCGCTTCCACAATCATGTAGTACTTTAGAATATACGATTACATTAAATTAATCGGATCACGTAGCACGTATATTAGTATATTCTGCGGATCCACACGATCATGAAACCATTTTTACATTTTTACTCTTTGGGATATGTTACGCAAGCAAAAAAAAAATGCATGTTAAATAAAAAAACTCAACGGCCGAGATTTTCTTACGTTCCACTTCACTCACTTTGGTAAAAAGGTTAAAAAGCGAGGAGCCACACGTGTCGCGGTCTCGTTTAGCTCAAGCAACTTGTTTGCGTCGATAATAATCTCAGACAACAGCTTTATATCACCATCATCATCACTCTCCTCTCTTTCTCTCTACAATCCACAGTCCCAATTCTGATATTGACGGATATGGTTTTCAAGGTTTCTCTCGTCTCAACATCCCCTATTGATGGCCAGAAACCCGGAACTTCTGGTCTTCGTAAGAAGGTTCGTCGATCGATCTGGATCCGATCTGTTTTTATTGATTTTAACCATCCGATTTAGATTTGATCTATGCATTGATCCATATGATTGTGCAGATAAGGTGAATGATCGTGTAAATCTTCTTCCCATCTTTCGTCTTTGGATTGGGTTTTCGTTTTATTTGGATCAACTTCGTCATTATCTTTGATTAGAGTATATACATTAGGGAAGCTGCTATGCGGTGAATCTATATACACGACATTACGTGTTTGAATTGATATGGAGACTATATTGATTTGATTTTTGGTTCTATTTTCTCTCTTGAAACAAGTGAAGAGCTCCGAAATCGTACACTATTCTGATAAAAGAGCATACATCAAACTGGCATCTTTTGGTCTCTCTGATTGGTATTATGGTTTATCTAACTGTGTAGGTGAAAGTGTTCAAGCAACCCAATTACCTTGAGAATTTTGTCCAAGCAACATTTAATGCTCTTACACCAGAGAAACTCAAAGGTGAGTTTTTTCTTACTCATCTTGCTTGCTATTTATGTGGATGCTTGTTAGACAACAGTTCCTATATGCTCATTCCATAAATTCATGAGTACTTGTTCATCTGTGCAGGTGCCACTCTCGTGGTCTCTGGTGATGGCCGTTATTACTCAAAGGATGCTGTCCAGGTAAAACCAATGTGATTCTTCGTCTTCTTAATCTAGCTGAATCTAATCGATGTATTCCATATAATTATGAATTACTAGTGCTCATGTATTTACAATGGGAACCTTTGTGTTATGTTACCACATTGGCAATTGAACCTTTTTTTAATAACAAAACGGTAATAAGGGCCTGCTATTTATGCATGCTTCACATATCTACCTTTGTGTCTGTCTCTGAGATTTGAGGTTATTAGAGGTTAAGGTTTTGTTTGTCTTTTAAGATGATCTCTAAAACTTGCGTGCAACTTTGTTTGACCTGCTTCTGTTACATATCTGTTGCCTGGGCTTTCCAGCTTTTCATACAATTTTATTTCCTATCTTGGCAGATCATAATTAAGATGGCAGCAGCTAATGGTGTACGACGCGTGTGGGTTGGTAAAAACACTCTGTTATCAACTCCTGCTGTATCAGCTGTGATTCGTGAAAGATCAGGGGCTGATGTGAGATCTCTATCTCTAAGCTCATGGTTGTAGTGATATTTGAATTTGTTTTTGTTGGTTTTTCTCTCTGTTTGTGCGTGAGTGCAAAATGTAGTGACAGACTTACCCCAGTCTCTGGTTACAGGGATCGAAAGCAACCGGAGCATTCATCTTAACAGCAAGTCACAATCCTGGTGGCCCTACTGAGGTCCGTTCTGCTCTTGTTCTGTCTCTATTGTGCTCTGCCCCTTTTTGTTTAGCTGCTTGTTTTGTATTCATCCACTGTTTCATATTAGTGAATTATATATCTAACTCGATAAGAATAAGAGTTGAATCCCTGCCTCTTATACAGGATTTTGGAATCAAATACAATATGGAAAACGGAGGACCTGCTCCTGAATCAATCACTGATAAGATTTACGAGAACACTAAGACAATCAAGGAGTACCCAATTGCAGAAGATTTACCCAATGTATCTAAACATTCTGAAGAATCCTCTTATTTCACAACAAATTTTCCATCTCTGTATTTTGTTGAATCAAAGTTGATTTGGTCTCTGTGATTATATGCAACAGGTTGATATTTCTTCCGTTGGTGTAACCAGTTTTCAAGGACCTGAAGGAAAATTTGATGTTGAAGTTTTTGATTCCGCAGATGACTACGTTAAATTAATGAAGTGAGTCCTCCCTCAATTGAAGAGCCTTTAAGGTCTATCTGCAATCTCTATGGTTTTTCTAAAAGTATTTTCTCGCTCTTTCAAGGTCAATCTTCGACTTTGAATCCATCCGGAAATTGCTTTCGTCTCCAAAGTTTACATTCTGGTATGTAGCTTACATTGGTTCCCGAACCTTTTCCTTTGAATTAAATTTTCAATATATGTTCCATCGCTCTAACGTTATTTTTTACTCTGTTCTATGAAGCTATGATGCATTGCATGGAGTTGCTGGAGCCTATGCACATCGCATCTTTGTCGAAGAACTTGGTGCGCAAGAAAGTGCGTTATTGAACTGCATACCCAAGGTCTTATTTTTCTCTAACCAAGAAATATTGTTCCTTAAATGATTACAAATACACCTCCAGCCTCACTATTTACCACAATACAACATTTTTGTAGGAGGACTTTGGAGGAGGGCATCCGGATCCCAATCTGACATATGCTAAGGAGCTTGTGGCACGAATGGGATTAGGTAAATCCGACACCGGAGTTGAACCTCCAGAGTTTGGCGCAGCTGCTGATGGTGATGCAGACCGTAACATGATCCTTGGTAAAAGGTAGCGTACTAATGTTCTTTTAAGTGAGGTTACATACTTGGAACTGGTATAAAAGTACTTTTAAACTTAAAAGCATCTCTTCTTTTGTAGATTCTTTGTAACTCCTTCAGATTCAGTTGCCATAATTGCTGCAAATGCTATTGGGGCCATACCGTACTTCAGCTCTGGTTTGAAAGGTGTTGCAAGGTATTATACACTCGGGCTCTTTCTTTATTTCTAGCAGAATTCTGTGTATACAACATTTTTAATATATCTTTTCTTCGTTTAATTTTTCTCATAATTTTAAAGAATATGAATTTTATGTACATATTATAATTTGTCCAGGAGCATGCCAACCTCAGCTGCTCTTGATGTCGTTGCAAAAAGCTTGAATTTGAAGTTCTTTGAGGTACATGTCACCGTGCAACTTCTATCCAGCTTTTTCTCCTCGTAACTCCATAAATTAGTTCACATCTCTAATAAAAATCACATATCAGGTTCCAACAGGCTGGAAGTTTTTTGGTAATCTGATGGATGCTGGGATGTGTTCTGTTTGTGGGGAAGAAAGTTTTGGAACTGGTTAGTTTCTATGTCCATACTCACGCATCTGTAAATAATTTAAAAACAACTTGTACGGTTCTGAAAGAAAAAACTTTCACAGGCTCGGATCATATCCGCGAGAAAGACGGGATTTGGGCAGTTC
Source organism: Eutrema yunnanense (assembly GCA_002933935.1). Lineage (NCBI taxonomy): Eukaryota > Viridiplantae > Streptophyta > Magnoliopsida > Brassicales > Brassicaceae > Eutrema > Eutrema yunnanense. The sequence goes on along the minus strand of PKML01043527.1, from coordinate 330,310 downwards.
TTGCATGGATGTCCATACTTGCTCATAAGAACAAGGAAAATCTTGACGGTAACACTAAACTGGTGACGGTTGAAGACATTGTCCGCCAGCATTGGACTACCTACGGCCGTCACTATTACACTCGTTATGACTATGAGGTAAAAGTTGCTAAGTTTGGTGATTAAAATCTACCTTTTCATGCGGAACAAACAGAACCCTTTGTGATATCTGAAAATTTGTCTCCAAAGAATGTAGACGCAGCGAAAGCTAAGGAACTGATGGAGCATTTGGTCAAATTGCAATCTTCAATTCCGGAAGTCAACAAGTACACACACTTCCACTTCTCTGAAATCCTTTCCTTTTCTACTTGAACACGTACGTACTAATCAGTTTGGTTAATCTGTTTTCCTAACCTCTTTCTCTCTCGATTTTATTCAGGATTGTGAAAGGAATTCGTTCGGACGTGGCGAATGTCTCCAGTGCGGATGAATTCGAGTACAAAGATCCAGTTGATGGCTCCATCTCGAAGCACCAGGGAATCCGTTACTTGTTTGAGGATGGATCGCGACTTGTAAGTCCAGCTTTTGAGCCTTTAGGCGTATCAGCTAGAACAAAGTGATAGAAATTATAGTATACAAATTTCATAGCCCATGGAAACTATAAACACCAAAACTAATTAATCCTCTCTTGTTCTATCTAAAACCATATATGAAGGTTTTCCGTCTCTCTGGAACTGGCTCGGAAGGAGCAACCATCCGACTCTACATTGAACAGTACGAGAAGGATGCTTCAAAAACCGGACGAGAGTCCCAGGAAGCTCTGTCTCCTCTGGTCAGTTGTTTAAGAAAACCCTTTAAACCCATAAATTAATACAAAAAGGTAACGCTCTCTCATCGAATGCGGAATTGTTGATTCACAGGTTGACTTAGCTCTGAAGCTGTCCAAGATGGAGGAGTTCACGGGCCGATCAGCCCCCACCGTCATAACATAATAACGCGGTCAAGTTCAACGATCTCAAATCATACACTATTGTCTGCACCTATGGGATGCTTTCTTCTCATTATATGAATAATTAGTCTCAGGGAGACTTTGTATTTCTTGTCGGAATTTTGAACAGTCCTGGCCAATCTCCTGAGTTTTCGTGAAGCTTATACTTGTCGGGATTTTGTTTTCTCTCTTTTGCTTGATTAAGGTTTGTTATTGGTTGCAGTTTTATAAGTATGAGTTTGCAAGTTTTGCCTCTTAACATCTAAACTTCATCTCAACATTTAATGTTGGTTTGCCTAGCTTTTAGAAATCGCTGCCGTTGACCAAATCTTAAAATTTTGTGTAAAATGTAACTAAAGAAGTTATACATATACAACACAATCACAATCTTAAACGTGCAATTCAATTGAGAATGGTGGTCACACTCACCATCTCGAGTTTTATTTGTGGTGTGATGTTTGCATATTGTATGATTGTAATTATATCATGATCGATGGATACAACAAACCAATTGTGTGTACATATAAAAAAAGAATAAACAAAATTGATCGACCTAAATTCTTGCTCCCACGGCAAAAAAGAATAAAAACATGGGAACAAATACAATCGCTACTGAATCGACGACAAGGCTGTGAAGCACATGAGAATATGCTTCTCTCTCGGTGGTTTTTTTTATATGAAATTTGTAACACCTGATCAGTTTTCATTTTATATGAAATATTAACATTTTTAGCAAAAAAAAAAAAAGAAGCATTTCTATCTTAATTTTAAAAGTGAGGAGAGACGTCAATCTTGAAGTCGAAAGGGAGTAGTAAAGATAGAAATGTATCCCCGAGTTGCTTTTGTTGTAAAGATAGACATATTTAGAAGAGTAAATGAAAGAGAAGGCGAATCGTTGCTTTCGTGATGAATATAGAAAATTGGAAGCAAGGCTGTTGAATAAGGAAACCTGAAGATTGGTAGAGTCGTACACAACCCGAATTCTCCAACCGGACCTTCCATATTTAGAATGCAGCTCCAATCACCTTTCGACTCCACTATCCTTTATTTCGTGTAAGTATATCTTTCTCTCTTTTTTTTTTTTAATTTTAGTATACATGATGTAATTTGAACTATCGAATATTTCAGATCCAAATTATTTTAACATCTTCAGATCATAAATTGAGTGGTCGTGGATACACACATGACCATGAGAAAAGAAAATTGGAACTACAACCGTATAATTTTGTAATATGATTCACATGGAAATGAGACATAGTAAGCAAATACAGCACATTAGATCATTTGATATTGTTTGCTCTCTATCAAAATTTCACGAAAAAAAGCTATATCTAGTGAGAGAGTTAGCATGTTTTGTTGATATGTCCAAAAAACACCAAACGCATCTAACGAACTACCACTACCACTACCCGCACTACGAGTCGTAACACACAATAAGCAAAACAAAGCCTATTTTCTCAAAGCCACTTCTTATCATGAATGAATCATATAGAAGAAAGTAATTTTAGTCGATTTCTACGTAACAAACAATTCGAATCGATTGAAGACAAACTACCACTCCCAATAGTACCTACCCTATCCATCATTCAAACTAGTAGTCTTAGCGTGTTATACATGCGTAGTGTCCGTAATTTTGATAGATATATGATATGGTTTCTCTTAGAACCGCAAAGTTTCATATATAGTCACTCTGAGTTGGAAACAAGACTTTACGTAATATCTATAAAAATGTTGCTCATTCACTTCCATTCCAACACTCCTCTTCGTATTAACAATTGATTTGAATATTTTTCAATAAATCCCCCAGTCTTTGACAAGTATACGTAAATATCTTTTGGTACAAAATAATGATGGACGACTAAACAATTAGTACCATAATATGGAATACATTGATGACAAAAACAAAAACAAAAATTTATAAAAGAAAACGCAACAGAAATTGATAGTCGAATTCAAAAACTAAAAACATATATGTACAACACAAAATCAAACAAGACCCGTGATTCTCTCCAAATATATATTAACAAGAGATTATATACCGTCATCTATCACTATTTTTTTTAATTAGCGACAACAGAGTATTTCCATTAGTGTATCATTTTTCTTTTCTTTCGTAGCATAACCATATAATTAGATAGAAAATATGACATAATCATACGATACTTTTGATTGGCACTAAATGTGTGTACGTTGTATACCAAATGTAGAACTATCCATTATTTTCACGCATATGAAATGAAGTTTTGAATGCGGAAAGGCTTAAACCTGTATCATATATTGACTGTAGTTGTTTTTCCTTACGGAAATATATTTAGCATTCAACTGCTAAAATGTCTGTTAGAATCCTTTTTTTTCTTTCTATTGTCAACAATGTATGTTGGAATTTTTAAACTACTCGTATGACTTCCATAATTTTTTTTGCTTTGTGTTAAACTCACGGTTAATTGTTATGATCTAGATACGTGACAGAAAATTATAGATCAAAATGTCGTTTTTATAGACCTAAACACATTAATTAAAGTATTAAGTAAGAAAACTTGTTCAGCGAGGAAACAAATTAATTTCCACAAAAGACGGATTAACTTTCGAATACTTTAATTTGGTCAAGCTCACACGAAACTCATGTGAGCGAGTGAAAAGGCTTTCAGCCTTCGACCTCTGATTTTGATATATACTTAAAACACTTTCTGAGAAACACCCTTACGCTTGGTTGGTAGATTTCACATCCGAATAAATTTTAGATTTTTATTGGTGATTTTTGTGGTTGGAGCGGCAGAGTTTGCAATAACTCTATTTCATCACTATTCACAAAATTTTGTTGTTATCAGTATAAGCGTTATTTTATAGAAAATACAAAAAAATATAATTCAATATTTGATTTAATTAATGGCATATATAACACACGAACATTTAACAATTTTTTTGAAAAAAAGTTATATATGTTAGTTTAGTTGGCAGAAATCATTTTATCGTACTCTTTTTTNTTCATTGAAGCCTATTTATTATATCATACAAAAAAAGCATACAAGATGGCATACAGTTTTGGGATACGGTTTTGTGATACAGTTTTGGGATATCAAGCCGGCGGAAAACGGAAATTCCCCGAAAATTAAGCCCGATACAAAGGAAACTAAACCCGAAAAACAACGGGAAATATAAAAGACTAGACTAAAAACAACAACATAAACCAAAAAAAGTTAACTCCGAACCCAAACAAAAGAAGAAGCAATCTAAGAGGCGAGAATAAAATTATGGCTTTTTTTTTTTTTTTAAATCGTACTCAAATAGTCAAAAAGTTTGCTAATTGTTATACTATTTCACATCACTCGACAACTTTTGTTTGCTTTGTTTGTTATGTTACTTTTTTAGGATTCTAACTCAATTAATAATAAATGATTTTTTCATATTTTTGTTAGGTTTTTTCTCATTTCTAATATAGGATTTTTAACATGTCTATTCAAAATAATGGTTTACTATTTATCTCGATAGTTTTCTATTATATGATTAATTTCAGATAGGATCTGAATCAATTTTGAATTGAATCAGCTTTAAATCGAATCAATATTATAGTTTGGATTGGGTCGAAATGTGTTTAAACTCTAATGTTATATATATTATTAATTTTTTGAGAGATCGTCCAACTCAAATTTAATTAGTAATGAGTCTATATTGATTCATATGCAATATGAGATAACGATATCTAAACATGTTTCCTTCTCTTTTATTTTGTTATATTTGCTAAATGTTATACTATCTCAAATGACTCTTTCAACTTTTGTTTACTTTGTCTGTTCCATTCTTTTTTAATCTGTTATATTTATTTCATATTAGTCAAGCTCTTATTGCCATTTTGGAGTCTCCGGCTTCGTGACATGTGGCGCTACGGGAAATGTCAACGTATCTCAAACGTCTTGCACATGTGGCAAGAGTCATCAGCCTCGTGCACTTGCGAAATCAAAAGTTTAGTATATGTACATGGTTTGATTATTGATTTCCTTTCGTACGTAGTTGTTTGATTCAACATAATAAAGCTGATCTGATATATGCTCAATGTTTATGTCATAAGTTCGAACCATAACTTGGATTCTATAAGATTTTTTTTGTTTTTGATGACTCAGGGGTATATCTCAGATACATGGAGAGACCCAGACTAATCTTCTGAGAGAGGTGTAGCCCACAAATAAATCTTCTTTTTGGGTATTTAAATGGATCCTAAAATATGAGCTCATATCCGTGTGGGTGTCCAATAAATTATAAAGGATGTTCCCAAAAGCACTAAACCTGGATTCTTGACAAATTATGCCAAGAGACTTCGGCCATTCAAACCGCTGGGCCACCGTCACCCGGACTTCTATAAGATATTGTCTTCTTAATTTAAAATGTTTACTTCCAGTAGAGGGACTCTCGTGGGTTGCTCACATTAGTTTCAGCAACGGAGAAATATTAATTAATTAATTAACGTTGTGATTATTTTCCAATGCATGCTTAATACATGATTTTTTTTTTTTTAAGTAGTTATTTTTATATTAAAATAAATAAAAATAAGAATAGTAAAAGAAATCTATTAATAGTATACTACTTATTTTTTATATGGTCATAGTGACAATTATTTATTTTCTATTTTCGACATATCGTTTAATTTGGACATCGTCTGATGCCATTTTTTTTTTTTTTTTGGAACTAAATTCCGATTTATTTTAATTTGGACAACATATCGTTTAATTTTCACATAAATTCCGATTTCAAAACTATTTGTTGAGCTAAAAAATTTGATATGTAACCGGACATTGTTATCTTTCTTGGATAGTTTTTACAACATTATAAGTATGTGATATAAAATTTTAAAGAGTTTTCATATAGTTTGAGGCACCAATCATCTTCCATCAATCCTTATATAAGTAGTAAATCATCTCGTTTAAACATAAAACTATATTTGAATTGAAAATTGCAGTATATATATTGGAAAAATGATACATCTGTCTAATAAACTAACCACGCGAAAATATTTGTACATTCTGTAATAACAAAATAAACCATAACAATGCGAGAATACAAATTGAAGTTACACGTTTTCCTCAAAAATCAAACATAAATCGTACACTCTCTTACGTGGCTGCATACGTGTAGACATTCATTTATGAGACTCAGAGATAACCCAACATTTGTGTATATACTTGCATATATTTATAGATAACTCTACTTCCTTAAGAAACCACATTATATCTCTCCTCATCCAAATTAAAAAAAAAAAAAAAAAATCTCTATTGATACTTCTCAAATCCCCAAATGGATCACAAACTCCTACTTACACCTCCCAAGTATTTATACACAAAATATATTATAACAATCATTTACTTCCTATCAATCTCTCATCACAATGCCCATTTCATAACTTCATGCAAACAAACACCATACCCTAACGTCTGCGCCGACCACATGCCCAATTCACCTCTCAAAACTTTAGACGACCAAACCGATGGGCTCACTTTCCACGACCTTGTGGTTAGCTCCACCATGGACCAAGCCGTGCACATCCACCGCCTCGTATCTACGGTGAAACAACGCCACCGTTCTCTCCACAAACACGCCACGTCAGCTTTGATCGATTGCTTGGAGCTCTACGAGGACACCATAGACCAACTCAACCACTCTCGGATATCCTACGGTCAAGATTCTTCGGCGCATGATAGACAAACCTCGTTAAGCGCCGCCATAGCTAATCAAGACACTTGCAAAAACGGATTTAAAGACTTTAATTTAACCTCTTCATATTCAAAATATTATCCTATACACTTCCACCGGAATCTCACTAAGTCGATAAGCAACTCTTTGGCGGTTGCTAAGGCTGCGGCTGCGGCTGAGGCGGTTGCCGAGAAATATCCCGCGACGGCGTTCACAAAGTTTAGCAAACAAGAAAGTCGTGGCGGAGGTGGAGGAAGTCGGAGACTGATGTTTTCCGACGAGAAATTTCCTCCGTGGATACCTCTTTCCGACCGTAAACTTCTGGAAGATAAGGAAACTACGACCAAAGCCGATCTTGTGGTAGCTAAAGACGGTTCGGGTCGTTACACAAGTATTCAAGAAGCGGTAAACGCAGCTGCCAAACTTCCTCGGATAAACAAGAGGCTTGTGATATACGTTAAAGCCGGCGTTTACCGAGAAAACGTGGTGATCAAGAAATCGATCAAGAACGTGATGGTTATCGGAGACGGCATCGACTCTACCATTGTCACCGGAAATAGGAACGTTAAAGATGGCACGACGACGTTTCGATCCGCAACTTTTGGTACGTCGTCCGTGCTATATAGTATATGGTTGAGAAATATCAAAAATACTTTTAAAAAAAAATAGTATTTATTAAAACTATATATATCAATTGCTTACACATTTATAAATATATAGTCTTTTATATAAATATTACTATAAATAGTTCTAAGTTTATCCTATTATAACAGGACTTCAGTTTTAATAATTAAAAAATACTTTGATCATAAATTAGCTAAATTCATTTTTTTGATACTAGTTAGTAGTTACTTCATTTTTTCATAAATTCCCACGAATATTATTTCAAATTTTATTCCAACACAATTTCATTTTTTGGATTAAAGTTAAATTTCTTTTTCGGTAAACACATAATTTACTTTTCAAATAATAACTCTTGGACTATTAGTTAACAAAATAAGTTTTATTTTCCAACCGGCCAACAGCTGTTTCAGGCAGCGGTTTTATCGCACAAGACATAACATTCGAGAACACGGCGGGTCCACAGAAACACCAAGCGGTGGCTCTTCGATCAGGTTCAGATTTCGCCGTCTTCTACAGCTGTTCTTTCAAAGGCTATCAAGACACTCTCTACCTTCACTCTCGCCGTCAGTTCTTGAGAAACTGCAACGTGTACGGCACCGTCGATTTCATCTTCGGAGACGCAACCGCAAACCTCCAAAACTGCAACATCTACGCTATTAAACCGATGAGCGGCCAGAAAAACACGGTCACTGCCCAATCCCGCAAAGACCCGAACGAGAACACTGGCTTCGTCGTCCAGAGCTCGACGGTGGCTACGGCGTCGGAGACTTACTTAGGACGGCCGTGGAAATCGTATTCGAGGACAGTTTTCATGAAATGTAATCTCGGAGGGCTTGTGAATCCGGCAGGATGGTTGCCTTGGAGCGGCGATTTTGCTGTGAGGACTCTTTATTACGGCGAGTATGCTAATACTGGCGCCGGAGCAAGTATCTCCGGTAGAGTTAATTGGCCGGGATATCATGTTATAAAGACGGCGACGGAAGCGGGGAAATTCACGGTGGAGAATTTCTTGGACGGAAATTATTGGATTACGGCTGCGGGTGTACCGGTCAACGCTGGACTTTGACTTTTGTGTTTGATATGTATTGACTTTTATATGTCGAGTCTTTGATTTTGTTGGCGTGTGATGTTTATATATGCATAGTGTGGATGGATCGTTTTGAATATACAATAAGAAATTCAATGTAATGTGGGGTTTGGTTGGAAGATTTGGTATCTAATATATATTTATGTTTTACTCTCTTAAAGTTGAAATTGTAAATGTCATTATTTAGAACATGATTAACTTATAGATTAAATAGGCGTGTTCCCGGCAAAGATGTGGCAGCTTCGCGTTTGTGTTTTTGTTCTCGGCTCGTGTTGGCTTCGGGAATGGTCCGGTGTAGATGGTGGAGTGATTCCAAATGTGATTGTTGAGGCGTCGGTTTGTTGTTGCGGTTAGCTTGTAGCCGTGGAAGCTGGTTCCTGAGAAGATTTGTTTTCTCGGGAATGGCGATCGGATGTGACTTTTCGATTGTCCGCTCGGACTCCCTTGTCGACGGATGCAAGGTAGTCAGTAACGGATCTCGGAAATCCCGTTAGTTCTCAGAGAAGTTGTGGGCATCTCACTCATGAAGTTTGAGAATTGGCCTCGAGATGATGCTTGTGGCAACAAGGATGAGAACTCTAGTTCTTCGGAGCTGCGACAAAAACGAGATGGTCCGCGTTTTGGCGTGTGACTGCTGCTTTCTCGTCTTGTTTTGTTTCGTTTCGGTGTTCGTTTCTTGTTGTTGTATGCTTTTCTTAGCCGTTTTCTTAGCATTTCGATATTGTATGCTGTATTTTTTGTTGTTGTTTTTTTGTCAGTAGTTTTCTTTTTGATTAATTTGTTTTTTTTGTAATCTATGTAATTTATGTCAAAAATCGAAAACCGATAATAAATCTTAACATATTATCNAAAAAGTGGTCTTTTTGTATAAGGTGGATTTAGGGTGCTAATGCTAAATTATTCCAAATTCGTAAGTAGTGACTTGAGTGTGAAAAGTTTGAGTAGATACCCTTTATGGATACGTTCTGTGTAAAATGACTACTGAGACTCGTGATTTTTTTTTTTTTTTTTTTTATTTTATTTTAAATGTGTACCTTCAATAAATAAGAAAAACCTTTACAGCGGATTTTAATGATGAAAACAAGGTGTAAGAAATCAGCATAGAGCAAGATTATACTCGTGATTATTGACGTTGAAATTAAGATAATAATGTTGTATTGTTTACGTCGAAATTTCCAAGGGTTAACTAAGCTAAACATCTACAAAATAAACATTTTGGCATCTAGTTATATTTCGGCGTCTAAAATATCAATACAAATCTAAGCTCAAATTTACTCGTCACTGAATTAACGTAGCGTGTCCTAATCGTTAAAAAAAAAACACGATATCTAAAAAATATATATTTCTCATAAATAAACAGTACGATATTTTTACGTTAGCTTTCGAGTTCCCGTTGTCCAATGTCCATAAGAAAAACAAAAAGAGAAGAAGAATTGGATTTGGGCTGACTACTTGGACTTGGTTTAAAATTTGGGCCTTGAAAGCCCATAAATGTTCTAGCGTACCGATGTCGCCAACCCAGCCTATCTTAGTCTTAGCCCGCTCACGAAATATTTTTATCGTAAGTGTCGAAATTTTGAAGAAGAGCACCTTTTCAGAGTTTGAGTTTAGAAGAAACTTTTAAATATTATATAAGACTAGATGAGTTCCCACGCTAACGTGCGAGTATTTTTATGTAAATATTTTTGGTGCTTTTAAAAAAAAAAATTTCGTAACAAATGCAGATCTAGAGAGACATCATGTCAGCTGAATAGCTGATATTTCGATTACTACTACGAAGTCGTAACATATTATATTTATCCATTAAGACATATACATACGCTCATACTATAAATCATGCAACATATGCTTATCCAAAGACATTTAAACCACAATATGAGCACATGCGTTGCAATAAAATACAAGATGTTACAGAGAGAGTGTGCCATGAATAGTTTGAGTAGCCATAAAACGAACCACCAACATCTGAATCTTTACCATTCCCAGAAATGATAGACCATCACCAACGCTTAGCTCACCAACACCACCCATCTGGCTCGACTGCAACAAATCGTGGTTCAACCCACCATGGGTTAGAGCACTCGCCAACATCGGATACGTGTAACCTCCTTCGGCTGCTGCTGCTAAAGCTGGATTCCCCAATATTCCGGTTACATAAACCGGATGGTATTGGTTCCTTAGCATGAACGGCGATGCAGCCATTCCACCACCGGTAAATACATGTTGCCCTTGCGCTTGATGTTGTTGGGACTGACCTGATTAGCAATCAAACCTAATTAAACTCATCTTCACATGACTCACTTGGTAATGCCCCTTTTCCGAGGACGCATGCCCCATTGAAGCAAGCTGGCATGTCGCCGTTCGATTAAGAATCCTCTTCTTCGGCTCCTTAGCGCCTCTCTTGCTCCTTTCCTCGTCCAAAATCTTTAATCTTGGCCCTTGTAATTCAGGAGATTGAATCCGCGATCATTACTATTACAAAACGAATCATCGCTGGAAGAGCCTTGTTTATATGTTATATATATTTTCTAATTTGTGTTTAGTAAAATATGATTTAAAAAAAATTAGTTTAACGAATACAACATAATTCGAGATAGAGGCCATTTGATGAATTTGTTTTATACTGTATAATTAATTTGTGTTCTCCAATTTTCTTTTTTATTAAACTAAAATAAATATATAAAATAAAACAATGAGTTTATAATATTGTGATGAGTCCATATGTGTTTACAAATAAAACAGTTTGACTTTCATCTTCTTATAATCTATTTGCCTTCTTTTCTAGTGTTTGCATTTGTCTCCCCCAAACTTTGAAACCATTCACTATGTGTTACCACCATGTTCTGATGCGGACATTGATTCATATCATTCTTTATCACCATCAAAGAGTCTTATGGCATAACAATTTTCTTTGAAAATTTTATGTGTAACGCTTCTAACGGTTCGAATAACTTCATAGCTCATATAATTTCATTTATTTTGTGATTTATCATCATTCGTAGATAATATAGCTCACATGCTGATGAATGAATGTTAAATGTCTTATCGGTGCTCTTTCCTCTTAGTCGTGTTTTTTATCCTAAATAAATATTTCATATGTTAGACTGTTTGCATGCCAAAAAATAGCCAAATTTCCGTATTGTGCAGCCATAAGATAAAATCTATAAATAACATAATTAAAAGAATCTTCACTTATTTAAAAAGACAATTTAACATAACTTTGAATTTAGATAAAATTTGTTATATGAATAGAATAGCAACCATTGAGTGGGTATTTATATTTTTTTCTTTATATATATTAAATGTTTTAAGTTAATTTTGTCTTCTCATTTTTCGTAGATACATTTTAGATATATGAATAATGAATAGCATGAATTTAGACTTGTTTTAATTATTTATTTTTACTTTAAAATACAATGAATTTGGAAAGGATTGTGTAAAAACGTAATTATTGTAAATAAGTTATGTAACAAAAAATTATTGTTAGTAAGTTGAAAAGGTTTTTTTATATTTTTGAATTAAATAGAAGTTGGAAAGTTTATAAAGTTATTATGGGTTTTTTAATCTTGAATTTATTGAGAAATAAAAAATAAAAATAAAATTAACCAATGAAGGGGGGACAAGTGTCAAAGCTGGAGAGCACCCCTTCTTTTTTTTTTTTTTTTTTTTGTCAACAGCTTTGATACCTAACCCTATTCGGTGAACCAAATCGGGGATATCGAGTTTACATAAGTGAAATCTGATGGGTAGACTCGAGCACCTCGTGCTAACTTGTCTGCCACTGTGTTGCTCGTGCGTGGAATTTGTGTGATAGAGAAATAGGTGAAAACCTCCTTGCTCCTCTTGAACTCCTCCAACTGTAACGTAAATGCCGGCCACTCCTTCGGTGTAGACACCATCTTCACCAACTCTGAGCAGTCTGTAGCAAAGGCTATCGCCGTCTTGTGGTTTGCAATCATGCAATGCATCGCCCAGATGAGCGCTTCCAATTCCACGTGTAGCGGGGATAGACTTCTTCGTAGATTACGGGACCCCATAATCTTTCCTTCAATTCCCTCCTGAAAGCAAAACCATTCTAAACCAGAAAATTTATCCCCTTCCTTCCATGACCCGTCAATATAGCATGTGAGGCCGTTATATTCATTTTGTTCATTTATTCCCGTATCGAGACCCGGTTGTTGGGGAGATATGTCAGGTTCACTATTTTGTGCCGCTTCCCAAGTTGCTATTTCTGTTTCCGCTATCCTCAGAATCTCTTGTGGGTATCTATCCACATTTGAGAACACCTTGTCATTCCTTGCTTTCCAAATGTTCCACACAATCCACAGAAACATTATGTTCCTTTCCTCATCTGGAAGTCTCCAAAATAGATGATCAAAATTGGCGAAAACCGATGTCATCGGGAAAACTCCTGGGGCCGATGGAATATGAGAGAGTGCCCATGTTTGTAGTGCTGGTGGGCATTCAAACAATACATGGTTAACCGTTTCTCCCTCCACACCACACCTAGCACATTGTGTGTCACAATTTATTCCTTTAGCGCGTAGGTTTGTTGTGACCGACAGACATCCCGAGATTGCTTGCCATATAAAATGTCGCAATTTCGGTGGACAAGTCAATTTCCATGAGTGTGCCTGTAACTTCTTTATATCTGGACCGTAGAAGTAGTTGCTGCCGTTGTCTGTGATTTGTTGGCCAACCCGATATCCCGACTTTACCGTATATTTCCCTGATTTCGTATAGTGTCAACCAGGCGTATCTGGTCGATATATACTACTGATGTGTATTCCGCGTATAAGTTCCACATCGGCCGGTTCGATGATTGCGTTTATCAATTCCAAGTTCCACGTTTGTGTCGCTGGATCAACCAAATGATTGACCCTGAGATTTGGGTAATAATTGTACCCTTTGCATGTTGCTGACCTCGGGGGAGAGGATGGTATCCATGGGTCATTCCATACTGATATGGTGCCTCCTGAACCAACTCTTTTGATGAGCCCTTTTGTAACCAGAGGTCTAGCCGAAATGATACTCCTCCATCCAAAGGACGGGGAGTACGACTTAACACCCCTTCTTTTTTTATAAGGTAGATCTTTATGTATTGTGGTTTTTCACCGTTATAAAATTTATTAAACCCGCCCGCAAGATAGTGGGCTAGTGGTAGGGCGGGTCCAGCAAAGGGTGCAACTCCCAAACCTGGGTTCGATCCTCCGCCCTAACTATTAAACACTCTTTGTTAGGAAGTCTGTCAGTTGGACATTGGCCCAATTGGTTTACCTGGTAGTCTAAAATGCAGGCGACCGGGCTACCCCTGACATTAGTCGAAAAACATTCAAACTCGGGACATGCGATGTGGTGGCCCATATGAATCTCATGGCCCGTTGACAACCCATTAAAGCTGTGGAGCTCATGGTGTTCGTTGAACCGTTGAACCATTGGGAGAAGTCCACTTCGTAGCACCTCGGTGCGTTCCTACCGAGACTGACCGAATCAGCCGATAGGATTTATTAAAAATATATATATATATATATATTAAACCCATGCAACACAGTGACCATCTTCTAATAAAGTTGGATATTTATGATTCACATACTCAAACTTGAGAGAAAATGTTACAATATTGAAATGGGTCTTAACATTTCCTAATTTAAACATTTTGGTAAATATACTATTTTTGTACTTTATAGTAAAATTACATTTTTGAGATACAAATTAAGTTTAGAGACTCTTGTGTATAACATATATATAAACAACATACTGTTTCATACATTCTAGATTTCTGACAGATACTTATTTACATTTAATGTCTATGGTTTTGTGGTCAGTCCACAAACTATCTTACAAAACATTGAAACATTGAAATTTAAATTTAGTTTTGACATTAATATCATGAAATAATGGATAAAAACATTATGGCGCCTGACGATTGGATTTTAAACCTGTAAGAGTTCCCCAACTTAGAAAGGGAAAAAACATGTTCAGAAGATGAACATGTGTCAAACCATAAGCAATAAATTACAGGTAGATCCAACAGTGATGGACCCTTGAGATTGTGACAAGAAACCAATGGACCGTTGTTTCAGTGAGTCTCGTGAATCCTCTCTTCCCCAGTTCTGATACTTATTTGCTTTTTGTGGGTTTCTCCTTTTTCTCCTCTTTTTTCCCATCCTTGGTAAAATACTACGACGACACTTTTTTAAAACACTCAAAATTTATGATAAACAATCTAGAGAAATCCCCTATTTTTTTGTTTATGGAACACTTAAACCAATATTTTCATATTTACTAAAAACTGTATGCACATAAGCTGTTATATTGTTTCTTTTTTATTTGGCAAGGAAAATTCTTAGAGAGTTTTGCAAAAATTGTTACTTTTAAAAAGTTTTTTTTAAAGTTTTTTTTGTCTGTTAGCAATTTTTAACACTTTGTTTATTGTTCATTTCCATTTTTTTCATACATAATACGGTGTGTACGTTCGTATACGGTACACGATATAAAATTAGGAAGGTATAATCGTCATTTTATTTAAAAAAAAGTAACAAAACCTTTTAAGACTTTTGAAAAATGATAAAAAAAAACTATTTAAAAATGATTTTATGCAAATTTGTCAAATTCTTATAACTAACTAATTTATATTTGGTTTTATGGTTATCATTTAGAATCTTTGAAAAATGTATTACCAATTAAAATTTGCATAATTCTTGATGGGCCGCGCACAATCGTTGCAACTCTCTCTCCCACAAAGGAAACCCTAGCCGTACAAACAAAAAGCTTCGCTGCCTCTCCGGTCCGGCGGTTAGCGTCGCCACCGCTATGTAGTTTTGTTGTAGATTGGTCTTCAAGATGGTGGTGAGAATCGAGGTGAAATCGGGTCTCCCCTTTTCCTCTTTGGTAGTGATGTGGCGTGGAGTAGTCATTACGGCGAGGCGGAGCAGTGGGTGGTGACTCAGAGGCTATTCGCGGTTCGCTTGGTCTCACCGCTTCGGATCCGCTCAAGGTTGGCGGTGATGGTTTCGGAGGGAGAGCTAGGGGTGAGCAAATTTCCCGAACTGAACCGAACAACGTAATTTGGTTCGAGTTGGGATAACATGAATAACCCAAACATACATATAACCATGCTAATTCGGTGTTCGGTTCGGTTTGGAAAATTTACCAAAACCCAAATTACCCGATAGGTTAACCATAATTAAATTACATAATAAGATTTAAAGTTTTGTATGTTTAGTAACTGTAGTTTTAGTTATTTAATAACTAGGATTTAACCCACGCTAGCTATATAGCGCACTAAAAAAATATTTTGAAATTTAAGAAAAAATAAATTTATCTAAATTTTATAATATGTCTAACTAATGATTATATATAAAACTTAACCCATTTTGCAATGAACTAAAATATTATTCGGGCTAACCCACAAAAATCTATAATCTTGAAAACATAATTCTAATATGCACCGCTTAATGCCTATGGTTTTGTGGTCAGTCCACAAACTCTTAAAAAATCAATTTTTGTGTCTAACTTTTTATAAAATTAGTAAAATATTTTTTAATTTTTGTTTTTATATATATTCAAATAAAATATAATAATCATAGTGGAAAATATTGTAACTTCTAGAATATATTTTTTTTGAATATGTATGGAATTATTATTTTAATAATATCACAATAATTAAGAAACTAAATAGTAAATAACATCTTTAATGGAAAATAAATATTTTCCATATTCTCATCAATAATTTTAAAAGACAATTATATCATTTCATATTTCAATTATCTTTTTTTATTTGTAATGGCATATAGCGATATCATGAATATCTATGGTTAACCTATCGGGTTATATGTATGTTTGGGTTATTCATGTTATACGTAATAACTTATAAAATAAAGTTCATTTTCCTAAATGACTTCTAAATAATAATATAGCGATATCATTTAGCGCAGTAAAAATGGTTTTAATTTTGCATATCGATTTATGTCTACCGTTCTACGCTTCGTGAGGTCGTTTTGTCTCCCGTGACAAAAACCTAACACCACCGTTTTTCAGTGACTAAGAAACGACTCTAGCTACACATCATAGCGTGATTCCAAGGTATTATTACTCCATAATCTTTGGCTCCAACTCTATGTTCCATCTCTCCAACTCTCTGTTCTATCTTGTTCTTCTCTCTTGATCATGCTTTCCATAAACTTGTGTTCCAAGCGATGTTTACATACACCTGCTATTTTATATCTCTTTCTATTTTTAAATTTTGAATATATTATTATATTATTGATTTGTTTGATACTTTGATCCACAAAAGTAACTTAGAATTTGCAAAAGTCGTGAGTATAAATCAATTTTTTATTGTTAGATTTTGTTTGATGGTGAATATGTGATTGTGTTTTGTTTGGTGGTGTGATTGTGTTTTGTTTGATGATGTGAACTGTGAACTGTGCGATAAGAGCATCGTTTAAATCAATTTTTAATTGTTAGATTTTGTTTGATGGTGGAATTTTCTGTTTGATTTGAATATTTTGGTTTTAAGAAAATTGTTTTGTCATGTTTGATTTGTGTTCATGTGATGTTTTGTCATTTTTTGTTTTGTAGATGAGTTCATTCTCGGTTCAAAATACCAATGATAGTTGTTATGTTGAAGTTGAAGAAAATGCAACTGGAATTGTTGGTATGAAAAGGAAAGAACCAAAGGTCATAGATACTAGTTCGCTTCCAAATAAACCTAAAACAAAAAAAAATGTGCCTCGAAGATATGATGTTTAACCCACATAAAAAGATGCAGTTTGCATTCACTACAAGAAAACAGGCATTTTGCAACGAATTTTTGCGACGATTTAATTTCGTTGCAAATTGCAATCGTTTTTCCAACGACTTTACGACGATTCTTAAAGACGTTGTAAAATCGTCGCAAATTTGGGACGAAACCTTTCGTTGTTAAATCATCGCTAATTAGCGACGATTTTACAACGATTACCGACGACTTTACGACGATTATCAGAATCGTCGTAAAATCGTTGCAATATAGCGACGATTTCCCGAGGTTTATACGATTCGTTGCAATATCGTGGTAAAATTACCCACGAATTTGCAATGATTATTATAAGTTGAAATTTACATCGATTTCCCAACGATTATTGAGTTAGGTGAGCACGTTTTAAGTTCACGGTGTTCGGTTAGGTAAACATGTTTAATATCGT
>PKML01043527.1:251908-306637 GCA_002933935.1 Eutrema yunnanense | reverse complement strand
AACGAATTATTAGCGACGATTTTGCGACGATTATTTAGCAACGATTTTATGACGATTAATTAGCAACGAATTAAGGACGACAATTGTTTGCCATCGAATTAACAATGAAATATTTCCCTTCGCATTTCCATCGTTTTTACGACGATTTAAAATTCGTCGTAATTTCAATGTAATATTTACGACGATTTTACAACGAAAATTTACCGACGATTTAGCGACGAATTTTTGTCCCTCGTTCTTTTGCGACGAATTTACGACGATTTGTGGTTTGCGACGATCACTTAACGACGATCTCTGATTCGTCGCAAATTCGATTCAAATCCTCTTTTGCAACGAATTTACAACGATATAATTCGTTGCAAAATGGGTGTTTTCTTGTAGTGATTACTTTGTTTTGAAATGTTTAGAATTTAGATTTTAGAGATTAGATCACTTGATTTAATTGGATAATTGTTTCTAAAATCCGAACCGAACCAAACCGAACTGAAATAAAATTTTATCTTGAATGGAACTTAATTTCAATAATCCAAAAACCAAGAAACAAGAACCAAACCGAAAAATCGAACGCCCACCCCTAAGGAGAGCAATCGATCGATTTGGTGGTGAAGATCGAGGGCTGCTTCTCCGCAAACCAGCTCGCCAGAAAACTCTGGTTTAGTTTGGTTATTTTTGCCCGGATCAAACTTTGCAAACATTATCAATTTCCGGTTCGGGTTGATGAATGTAATATATATATATATTTAAAAAAAAAGAAGTAAAAATTGCATTCGTGATATTTTAAAGGGACTTGATGGCATATTCTATCAAACGAAACATTATTTTTCAGTGACTTATAGTCTTATAGAATTGCTTAGTATGTGGTTGTACAATAGATTAATCATTATCTTATAAATTGGAAAAGCATGAGGCGTAAGTCGGCAAGTGTGACAGAGTTTCTATCATGTCCTTTGTGTGCTATAACGACAAAGAAATGAGATTGTGGTCAATTTTAAAGGGGTCACGGGTTCTTATTCCTTTAACATATACTTCCAAGTTCCAATTCCATTTATAAATTTATGTATCACTTGGTTTTTCTATACTGAATTTTGTTTTAAAGAACTGGACCAAACGATTAGGTTTCTTTACTATATGGACGGATAAACCAATATAATCTCATATACTTTGATACTAGGTCAATGAAGATCTTCCTTGTTAAACTTCCGATTTATAAACTTCATTGTTAATAACTACATTCGTAGGTGTAGGTGTTAAGAATCCCATATGGATTCATTTATTTTTAGTTGGTTTTGATTTTGAATCTTATAAACTATATAATATACTAGGTCAATGAAGATCTTCTCATATCATGTGTATGGAGATAAATTATGATATTTTACGGTTGGTGTATCAAAATTATCATATTTATACGAATCTACGTTTGGTAAACCAAACACTATATTTTATAATTTATATTCCAGCACTTGGACAATAGTGACACACGCACTCACACATACAAATATTTATTCGAAAAGGCAATTGTGTATGCGATTATACATGCTGCAATCCATTGAATGAGATCTATAGCTTGCGGGCATTAACATATAACCTCCGGGTATCAGTGGTGGAGTTACAGCGCATGCATACATTTGCCATTATCTACTTCCTTTTTTTATACAACATCATTAGCCATATATATCAATAATATGAGTTGCCAACAAAAAAAAAAGATATCAATATTATGATTTATTCATTACTTCAAACAAATGTCCGACATTACTTATTTACCTTTTTGGTCAAGATTTGTAGCTTTTAATTTATGTTAAACCGAGAAGAGAAAAATACTTAGTATATAATATTATAAACTATAAAGCGTGTAATTTATGTTTTTTTCCTATCGATAAATTGTGTTTTCTAAATCATTTTTTTGCCTAATCTTTTATAAAAAAAAATAATAAACACTTTTGTTTTTTGGTCGAATTGTAGTTTTTTTATCAACACTTTACACTTAAACTACACAAGGACAACAAACTTATTTAATTTGTTTACCACTAAATTTAAAATTCAAATAAAGTCAACTTGTATTTTTTTGTTTTGTTCTATCATAAAGTGAAAACAAACAAATTCAGCTCATATTAAAAATAAGGGTTTGCCATTAAATTACAGAGAAGTGGCGAAAGTAGTCAATTAATTTTCAAAAATCTCTTTTTGATAAGATTTTTGCGTTGTTTAACAATTTGTTAACTTTAATAATGATTTTCTTATTTGTTTGAAACCGATCTAAAAGGATTAGTACAACGTAAAAGGGCAAATAAATATAAGAAAATAATAGAGTACTTGATTATTTCCACACACTCGTTTCTTTTCGTAATTTCGACAAACGAAAAGCGTTAACAACTACATATTGCTACTACGTACATCAATTTCATTACAGCCAATAATAACAAACAGAAGTATCTTATTATATCTCTATCATGCACGCGTGAGAAACAAACATAAGAAAACCAATAATATGTTTTTCAAGTAAAAAAACAAAAAGAAGAAGAAGAAGAAGAATATCTGATGAATAATTATAGAATTAATGATCAATAATGTATTGCCTTATCAACGCATTGATTAACTAAAGCCAACGCATTACTAGTCAACTTTTTGACGTCATCGACACGTACGCATACGTTATCTTTTCTCGGCTCATCGTGAACGTCTTTAAACCCGTCCGTACAAGTCTCCTCATCGGTTAAAGCCGCACTGAGCCACGTCTGCACATTACTCATCTGGAACCTGAACGACTCGAGCGAGCCAGTCGAGACCAAATCCCTCATCTGTTTCATCGAGCCTCTCATTTCATCGACTGCGTCTTTAAGATTCTCGAAGCAGTCATGAAAAACGGCGGCTGCAGTTGGATGGGCCCCTTTTTCGAAGGACGAGGAGGAGGTGACGTGGCTCTCTGTGGTGACGTTGGAGAGGTATAAGGCTAAGTCGAGAGTCTCGGAGAGAGTGACGGAGATTGCGGCTCGAGCCAAGAGGGCTGGGTCGTTGTGGACGGAAGTTGAGAAGTTTGAGAGAGAGGAGAAGCAGAGGTCCTGGTATAATGTGGTGCTGCAGCTCGTACGGATGAAATCTGAGTCGTCGGATGATTGTTGGGAATGGACGGTCATGATTAATGGGAGGAGGGTTGCTAATAAGAAGAAGAAGAGAAGTGGTTGACGAAACTGAAGGGAAGGTTTCATGGTTTCTTCTGTTCTATGTGTGTTGGATTTTTGTGACTCTTTTTGCCGTTATGGATTGTTTGGAATTGGTGACCTCAAAGTTTATATTTATATAGACGAAGAAAGTTGCTAATTCGCTCGACTCTCTTTTTGTGCCCGTCAAGCGAATTATAATTTGACGTTAATACCCTCCGAAAATCTTGATGGGTTTGGAAAAATGTTGATCGGAATTCATACGTTTAATGGGCCGGTTCGGAATAGTGTAGCTTGCTTTTGTTTGTGAAATGAAAGCCCAAACTCTTACACATCTAGTTAATTACACAAAGTCATATTAGATATGTTCACAACCAACCACATTGAGGTGATAAATTTGCTATTCGGAGTAATCGATCCATGTTTCTCGGGTATCTTTATGGAAAAAAGGGATGGAAGGTGTACAATCTTGAGAGTGGTACTATTCTGGAGATTGTTTTTTGTGAAACAAATTTTCCGTATGTTGCGACTATCACTAAAATGGTTTCTTCTCCATATGTTCATTTGCTTGCCGGGACGACTCCTCTTGATGATGATGTTTTTTGTTGATTTGCATGTGTCCTCATTTCCTTCGGATGACTCGACACCTGTTGTTCTTGATTCCATTATCGATATTACGATTCCAGAATTTGCTAGGTTTCTAGACATTAAGTCTCTTGTTTTTTCGTTTCGATTCGTGAATTAGTTTTCTTTTGGCTGTATTTAGAATGTTTCGTATTCATATGCATATAGAGTTCAAATCTCATTACGATCGTAGGTCTCGTCGCTTGATGAGCTTCATTACTATTACAATCTCAGCCGTCATAACTTAAATTTGGGCTCCCTCGAAAGCCGATTGTTAATCAATTTCATATGAGTAGACTGCATGCATAGCATTTGTTAGTTGGACTTCATTCGGCGTGCATTCAATAGTCTATCATGTATGAATTGAGTTGTGTCTGAATTAGTTTAGAGTAATAACTCAAATTTCTAACATCTAGCATCTTATTTTGGTTTTCCATATAAAATATTTCATCTGTTCTATAATAAGTGAAGTTTTAAGAGGTTTTTTTTGTTTTCAAATAAGTGATGTTCTCACAAATCAATACAAAATTAAATAGTTTTTTTTTTTATTGTTTTTGACCTTTTGTATTTTGCCGATTGTTTTTTATTGGTTGAATTGTGCTTAAATGTACAATAAATAATTTTTTAGTATAAAAAAATAAAAATTAAATAAATCCTTAATCTATGTGAAAAAAACCTTAAACATCACTTGTATAAGAATAGAAGAAGTACCTTAATTGTTTTTCATGAAATACAAAAAGTATATTTCCATGGGATATGGAACATGATTTCTTAAGGATGCATGTAAATATTGGTCAAATTATTCTTCGGCTCTCCATTCAATTGTTTACTCCCCAATAATTTTGGCTTTGCATTTCCTTGGGGGAAAAAGAAGAAAAAACAATCTCAAAAGATTGTATGGCGCATTGAGCAAGGAAGATTAGATGCGTCGGCTTTGTGCAAGTTGCAACATCCCTCGCGTTTTACAAGTCAACCTCGTATTCCCCGTAAATCGTATCTTATGGCTATCATAGTTAATGGAGTATAATTATATTATATGTCAAATTGTCAACGTTTTTTCTCTTGATCTTTCCCAAATTTATAGCATTCCCATCTCATTACTCTTTCATTTTAACGCAACGTATACGTATCAGCCTATCAGGCATGTAAATATGAATTGCAATTAAGACTTGAACACTGTAAAAAAAACCATTAACCTATTGTCTTAATAAACATTTCGCATTAAGCATTGTCCCATTAGAATTTATAATATTAAAAATTCAGAATTACCTTTCGATGTCAAATTGTCTCTTGATCTTTCCCAAATTTACAGCATTCCCATCTCATTACTCTTTCATTTTAACGTGTTCGTATCAGCCTATCAGGCATGTAAATATGAATTGCAATTAAGACTTGAAAACCCTGTAAAAAAAAACGTTTAAGACTTGAACTTTCCCCTTTTTCCCCCCTAGATGCAGAGGAAGAAACGGATACATATTTGTTCGGATTAATACAATTCCGAGAATTCGATTAAAAAATCATGTTTGACCATATAACAGAATACATTTATATAAGTTGAATAAAACTTAAGTTTTAGTTTAAACTTTAAAGCGAAAATTGTAAATATAGGACAAAATCATTAACCTATTGTTCTAATAAACATTTCGCACTAAACATTGTCCCATTAGGATTTATAATATTAAAAACTTAGAATTACCCTTAAATAACAAAAACAAATAATTTTATAAAAGAGTTAACAAAATTAAATAATAAAAACGAGTGAAGAAAGTTAAATAATAATAATTAAAAAAAAAAATATATATATATATATATATATATCAATATTTACATCTTTAATATGAATTTCTAGAATTGATCCAAAAATAGGTTAGTGGCTATTAAGCCAATGACAAAAAGGCCGATGCTTGTCCGGATCATTTAGACCCGGACATTCCAAAAAAAAAAAGAGTTTAGTACTCGTAAGGAAATAATAAAAGACTCTCTAGAAGGGATTTAACTTTTACAAGACTGAACTGAAATAGAAGTATTACAAAAAGAAAGAATGCTTTTTGTTTGTGATGATGGAGTAGTGTTTATAGCAGTGGAAGAGAGAGGAGCATTATGAGTGAAATAAGGAGAAGAGAAAGCATTTAGAGAAGCAAACAACATAGATTTTTTTAATGAGGCTTTTCTGATTTTTCAGGGAGAGAATGAAAGGAATTGAAAGCACCTGAGAGGGTTATATATAATCCGGACCAGCTGCAATAACATGACGAGAAGAAGGAGTATGAGGAGAATAGGAGCTAGGAATAGGGATTTAAGGAGAAATTGAATGCGCTGCTAAAACCAGAGGAGACTCGTCAATAAAAATGGAGGGAACTGCTACCGAGACAAGAACAATATCAAGAGCACTGATAGCAACATGCTTAACTGTAGAAGCTAAAGAGGCAGTCGGACAATCTGAAATAGCAGGGCCTGGTTGAGAGGCAGGATCAACTATTTTAGCCATACTAACTGATTTAACATGACCAACTGGTAAACCAGGTCTCACAATACTAGGAACAAACTGTTTCACTGGAATTACTGATAATTTCTTATAGGAACCACATGGACATTCAGAGCAAGAGGAACATGCAGACAATTTCTTACTATGTGTCCTAGCTCTTTGCAGTGAGAACACGTCGGAGGCAACCAAAGGTAATCAACCTGAACTTCAACAATTTTCCCACTTTCTCTTTGAAACTCAACAACTCGAGGTATGTCCATAGTCAAATTTACTGCACCTTTAACATGAGCAATGGTTAGACTTACCAAGTTGTTAGTGAAATCATATGTTTCCTTAGGTTCACCAACCAGTCCTGCCACTAGACAGAGACCTCTTTGATGACACATGTCAAGAGGAACACCAGTCAGATGAGCCCAAATTTGAATGGAGATAAGATGTGAAGTTTCAGCAGAGTGAGAAGAAAACCATTGGGCCGTGTGGAACATGGAGTCACCCACATACCAAACACCTTTCTCTAGAATCTTCTTTCTCAGAAACTCACTAGGGATCCTGACAATCATGGATATGGTAAGAGGGTTGTTGTGGATTTCTAATTTTTGGCATTTTCCCCACATATGATTGAGCACACTTTGGATTTGACTTTAGTGAGGAGCTCTTCCATTGAAATAGCAGACTATGAAGTCTTTATGCAGCTCAGCTCCTCTATGGAAGTCTTCGTCAAGAATAAGAACCCTAGGTCTGCCAGTTTCAGAGATAGTAATGGGAGCCAACATTTTTAGAGATCTATCTTCAAAAATTTGAATTCTTTTTGTCAAGGTTTGAGTATTTGCATCTGGTTTGTTCTTTTCTAACTCAGGTTGAGCAGATAATTGAGTCTTTGGGGCAAATTTTTGGAGAGACACAACAAATTATTGCACCTCAGCAGGAGGAGTCACCTCTGTATCCACTCCCACATCAGGCAGACTATGAGGAAAAACTATCAAGGATGAGGAGCTAGAGGCTTTGTTAGTTTGTAATGGAGAATATGTTGTTGGTGCCAGAATAGTGAATTTCTCCGGAACAGTAGTTTTAGATCTAGAATGTTGTAAGCTAGATTTTGGAGTCTCCAGAGAGATAGTTTCAGACCGAGTCTTCTCAACATCAATAATTGCATTTTTGGAGAGCACAAAGATCATTCCTACTGGCCCATGAGCCGGAGCAGTTTGTAGCAAGATCTTTGATTTCTGAGATAAATGTGAGGGCAAAAGAGGGAACTGGTTTAGAGAAAGGGGATCTGGGTCAGGAGGGTCTGGTGGGAGGAGGGGAGGGTAATGAGACTATCACCAATGGTGAGAGGCGGAGGATTCAGGGCGGAAGCACGACCATTAGAGAACCAACTGTTCTGCATTGGAAATCGGAACTGAGAGAATTTTTTAGTTCTTACGCCATTCTCGCTACAATATCAATTAACATTTTTAATATATGAGTTATTTTGTCCTATATTTCCAATTTTCCTTTCAAATAAATTATACATTTTTAAATTTGAATTAGTTTTATGATTAAGCTATATATGATGAGTCCTAATATACGTTAAAGATATATTGAATTGAACCGGTTCAATGATATGACCAACATAATTTTTTTGAAAATTGCTATAATATCAAGACGTAAATCTTGGTTTACTACAAGTTGTAATGATGGATAGAGCCCATGTTCTAAAAAGCGGCTGTCTAGTCGCAAGTCGGAGACTCACCGTCCCGATTAGTGTCTATGCGGGTAATTCGGCGGTCAACCGTATTTTAACAAAAATCAACGTTTTTTAAAAAAATCAACGTTTTTTTAAAAAATCGGCGATTAATCACTGATTATTTTATTTAATTTATATTAAAAAATAATATATGATGTTAAATATTGAGTTTTTGTTGGATTTGGATCCATTTCAATTTTATAATTATATTTAATATCATATTTTTAATTTTCAATATAAATTAAATAAAATAATATTAAAATACAATATATTAGTATTATTAATACATATTTCTCCACATAATAATGCGTATTTAACATTATATATTAATTTTTAATATAAATAAAATAAAATAATATTTAAAACTAATCACTGATTAATCATTGATTAATCGCTGATTTTTGGATTAGACGCCTAACGATTTTTTGAACATTAGATACGGAAGTCTTTACGTAAGTCTTAAAAAGCCTAAATTATTGGGAACTATAATAAAAATATCAAATCACTCGTCAATTACGGGTCATAACCCGACCCGACCAAGAGTATTTAACTATTGACCCAACATGGAGTTTCTTCCAATCAATTAGACCCACGTGGGGGCTATCCATTGGCTGTTGTCTCTTGATCCGAGTATAAAAAGAGCTCACCACGCTTTCATCTCTCCCGCTATATCACCCCAATACGAAAAAAATTAAAATGGCGGGAAAATCCCAAAATTTATCGGGAATCGCTCCGGCGATTATCCTCTTCATGCTCCTACTTTCACCGGAGATCTGCTCCGGACACGATTATGGCGACGCTCTACGAAAGAGTATTCTCTTCTTCGAGGGTCAACGCTCCGGCAAGCTCCCGCCAGATCAACGCCTTAAATGGCGCGGTGACTCCGCCTTACGCGACGGTTCCTTTGCCGGCGTGCGTCCGCCATTTCCTCTCTCTCTATTAACTTCAATCGCCACTGAGATTTCGCTCTTTTGGTTTATTGATTTGTTTTTCGTTTCAGGTGGATTTAACCGGAGGCTACTACGACGCCGGAGACAACGTGAAATTCGGTTTTCCGATGGCTTTCACGACGACGATGTTGTCGTGGAGCGTCATCGATTTCGGGAAAACGATGGGACCGGAGCTGGTAAATGCCGTGAAAGCGATCAAATGGGGAACGGATTATCTCCTGAAAGCGACAGCGATTCCCGGCGTCGTCTTCGTCCAAGTCGGAGACGCTTACTCCGACCACAATTGCTGGGAACGTCCCGAGGACATGGACACGCTACGAACGGTTTACAAGATCGACAAGGACCATCCTGGATCAGAAGTCGCCGGCGAGACCGCAGCCGCTTTAGCCGCCGCGTCGATCGTGTTTGAAAAACGCGATCCAGCATACTCCAAACGCCTGCTGGACCGAGCAGCAAGGGTACTTTTTTACTTTAACGCTCTTTTTAAAACGAACGTTTTTTTGTTGTCAAAAAGTTGATTATACTTTGCTTGCGTGATAAATATTCTCTTTATGTTTTCTAATAATGTCTTTTCCGTACATTTTTGATTACCAATATTGTTCTAATTCTTGACCAACATGCAATTTAAGCACTTCACTAAAATATAAGAAACAACAAAAATTGACTTTCTTTATTTGACATATCAAAATATTGACAAAATTGTGAATGGACGCAGGTGTTTGCGTTCGCCAATAAATACAGAGGCGCGTACAGTGATAGTCTTCACCAAGCAGTGTGCCCTTTTTATTGCAATTTCAACGGTTACGCGGTAATAATTATATTTCAAAATTGAAAGGTGTAAAAATGATCAATAATTTGAGATTGGTGGTGCGTGCGTGCAGGATGAGTTGCTATGGGGAGCAGCATGGCTACACAAAGCTTCGAAGAAACGAGTGTACAGAGAGTTTATTGTGAAGAACAAAGAGATTCTAAGAGCTGGAGATACGATCCACGAGTTTGGTTGGGATAACAAACATGCTGGGATTAATGTCTTAATCTCCAAAATTGTACTAATGGGAAAAGCAGATTATTTTCAGAGTTTTAAGCATAACGCTGATGAGTTTATCTGTTCTTTATTGCCTGGAATTTCTCACCCTCAAGTCCAATACTCACTAGGTAAAACATTACAACAACAACAAAAATGATCATTTAATACATAAGTTTCTTTAATTAAACACATTTATACAGGAGGACTATTAGTGAAGAGTGGAGGGAGTAATATGCAGCATGTAACATCTTTGTCGTTTCTGTTAATAACATATTCTAATTACCTAAGTCACGCCAATAAGGTGGTGCCATGTGGCGAATTCACAGCTTCTCCCGCTCTTCTCCGTCAAGTCGCCAAGCGTCAGGTAACTAACTTACTAACATTCTTACATACCGTTGTTACTTTAGGTTTTCAGCATTGAGACATTAATCAACCTAGTAAGTGTTTTTGTTGTTTGGGGGCGTACGTTAACAAAGGTGGACTACATACTAGGAGATAATCCGATGAAAATGTCGTACATGGTTGGGTATGGTTCGAGGTTTCCACAGAGGATTCACCATCGTGGCAGCTCGGTTCCTTCGATCGTTGACCATCCTGGTCGCATAGGGTGCAAAGACGGTTCTCGCTATTTCCTCAGCCCGAACCCTAACCCTAACCTGCTAATTGGCGCCGTCGTTGGTGGGCCCAATGTCACTGACGATTTTCCTGATTTGAGGCCTTACTTCCAGCTGACTGAGCCCACGACTTACATCAACGCACCTCTCTTGGGCCTTCTTGGTTACTTCTCGGCCCATTCTTGATTTTCCTATATCACAAAGCATGATGATGATGATGATGATGATAGTTACCCTCGTTAACTAGACCGCCCTACAAGAATTTGCTGTTGAAAAGAAATTAAGGAATGTAGAGATTTTATTAAACCTATATTTGTGTAATCAAAATGTAGTCGGAATGTCTTTCTTTTTTCTGATGTCAAATGTTCTTACCATAGTTAGCGAAGCAACAATTTGGCTATCACAAATTCATTTAAAAGAAAATCAAGTTGATTATCGATTAGTCTGTGCGACATATCTTTAATCTAACATGAATTATTTCACTTCTCAGTCCATTTTTGACATTCCAAATGTTCATAGAGATAAATTAATGTGAATTAGTTTATGTTTTTGGGCAACAAGAATTTTATGACAGAAAGGTTGATTACTAAAAGGGAAATAAATATTTACAAAGCCCTACTTTGCACAAAATAAATTTTGCAGACACAAGCTTTTCATCGTTCGGAAGCAAAATGCATTTTTTGTTTTTTGTCAAAGCAAAATGTATATACGGGGATTTTGTTTTTTTAAATATATTTTAGCCGAAAAAATACATTTATTCAAAGATTGTAGTATTAGAGTCGAGATGTGCAAAATGTGATTTTTTGTAGGATCCCTGATAAACTAACAAATATGTAAAACCTAATGTATTTTAGGGCTCAAAATAGTTTAAAATTTTTGTAACATGTTTATAGCTCATTATAGCTCATAATTTTTTTTTTTTGAATTGAGATTATAGCTCATAATTACATCTAAGCTATTTTACTTTATATACAATTCTAACCTTAACCAACCGACGTATTTAATATAAAAATAGTTTTCTCGGTTTAAATAAGTTTTACATTCAATTCAAAAAAAATATATTATAGGTCATATATTAAATATTGAACATGGTCCATTTTTTTTTTTTAATTTGTTGTCAGCTGAAACATTCTTAGTTGATTGTTTTGTTACCGAATAACTAATTTAATAATGGATAATTTGGTCCTATAAATCGATAATAAGCTAATTATTTTTAATCAATTTTAATCATATGACAAAGGAAAGAAAGGGCAGCAAAAGCGTAATTATTATTTGATGACCAAAGACCAACTAAAGGTGTAAAATTATGAATTTGTCTTTGGTCAGCTGCTTTCCGCTAAAACAAGAACGCTATTTTGTCTCGTACACAACCTTCTCTAATCTGGGTTTCTCGAAAAACCATTCCTTTTCTTCTCTCTCTCTCACAGACATTTTATCAAACAGATGGTGCTCGCTCCGAAACAGTTACCGAACTAACTAGCCCTAAGGGATTAGCTTAGTTTTCTCCGATTAAAAGGAGGAACTTCGAAAAGAAGGGCCTAGCTGAGTGATGTGAGAGCGAGAGAAACATGGAAAGAGTTGAGCTGGAACTAGAGAGAAGAAGCAAGTTCTTGAACAGCTTGATACAGAAAAAGAAGGCTAAAGAGCATCAGGACCAGAAAGACGAGTTCAATGTCCGAGTTAGGGCTTCGGATATGCCTCTGGCTCTGCAGAACAGGGCCTTCAGTTTGTCGCGTGAGCTCTTGAATGCCACTCCTGGAAAAGCCGACAACAAACGACTCGCTCTCGCCCTGAAAAAGGTAGATCTTTTGTCTCTCTCTTCTGATCTCTCTGTCTCTCGCTTAAAAATCGCGTCTTGTGAAGTGGGTTTTGAAATTTGACACAGAATCAAGTAATGTGCTACTTTTGTGTCCTACTCCTAGGGCTACGTCTCAAGTCGCATGCTTTTCTGTAAACTGTGGTGTTGTCTTCTCGATCTTGCTTGATTTTAAGATGTGTACTTGTATGACGAATCTGGAATTTGGATTCTCGCCATATTATCGAACTTCATAGATGGTCCCATATTTGTTTTGGCTTTCATTCGTTTGCATTTGACTTTGTTCCATTGTTGTCTTTTCCATTTGGAGCTTCTGTTAGTCTACTTTGGTTTGCGAGGATAACTTTAGTTTGATTCCCTTTGTGATAAGTCTTGAACCTGGATGTTCTTGTTGCTTATTGAGATGGTTTTTTGAGCTGACTTAGGCCCATGACTTATGAGACCTAGCATGCACCATTTGCTATCCTGGATTTTTTTAGAAGCTTATTTATCTCTGCTATTGGAGTTAGATGCTACCTGATGACAAATCTGAAGCATTTTGCTTTAGGAAATGAGCCTTGCCCAATTGGAAACTTCTACAAAGGACTCGGTTGTCTTCCGATAGACCAGTTTGGCATTACTACCCCATATATAGAATTGTACATTAATGCAGCTTTTGCATACATGGCCTCTGGTTTTAACTACTAACACTTAAAAAAAACTATCTGAGGATATTGTTCCTACTTAGAGGGCATTGATGGTTAGCTGTTGATTTTATCTTATGGACACTTTTTGGAGCTAAGAATTTGTGAAGTCCCTCAATTCCTCATATTTGACTAGGTAGAGGCATTATTTCTCACAAGTGCAAAGATTTATTTGGTGCTCGAACGTGGATGAAAGTTGCAACCTTTTAATGATCCAAGTGGAAGAAGAGAGGCTTGGTTTCACTAAGTGTTGAGTAAATAAATACAGTGTTCGGCTTTCTGGTTGTCTCAGTGGTTCACTAATCTCTTAATAAATGGCTACCATTCTTAGCATTTATTATTGGCATACGAGTCAATTTCTTCTGCTGTTCCGACTTGTTTAATCTTCTTGTTCTGATAGTGGATCTCTTATCTCGAAACAGACCTTCATAACAAGACTTTCGCTCTACTCATGAAACAATTTTTCCATCCGTCTTTCATTTCAGGACTTCGATTCTGCATATGGACCGGCATGGCACTGCATTGTTGGGACCAGCTTTGGTTCGTACGTGACTCATTCCGTTGGAGGATTCATATATTTCCAGATCGACAAGGTTTATGTACTTCTATTCAAGACTGCAGTGGAACCCTTAGATCACTAGTTGATCCCATCTAAAAAGAGCGAGCATCTTTCGATTTCTGTGTCCTGTTATGTCGACTTGGATGTGTTAATCTCCTAGACAATATCTTAGGTTTGTGACTCATGTTGTGTAAATTACAAGTGAATTGTTTCGACTTCACAATGCAACTTGTTGTTCTTGACTACTTATATTTTTCTCTGTTCATTTTGTGCATGTTTATTTTGGATATAGAGTGGGTAATAACGAATCATTTTAAGGTTAAAATTTAGTTGTCGGATTTGAGCATTTGGACGTTAATTAATTTTGAAGTTAATAACCTAAACACGAATTATCCATCCGTATCTATTGATTGATTCTCAAGGGAAAATGCATAAAGAAAGACAAGCCCAAGAAGAGGAAGAAGAAGCTTCTTGTGTTTCTGTTGAACATTCGAGGGAGCTTTAAACCCAAAACCTCCTTTGCCAATTGAGGTTTATTAGAGAGAATCAAAGAAACAAGAAAAGGAAAGATCACAAACCAAGTGTCAAGAGGAAATGGATCAATCGCAGCGCACAGTCGCTGCTCCTTCATCTTCTCGATCGTACCAGTTCCATCCTGCGCGTACCGCAATTATTGATCTCTTCAATCTCTTCTTAGGGGTTAGTCTCTGTTCTTCATCTCTCGACTTTTCTTCGCTCTCGAACTTCGCTGCTGATTTTACCTTTTTTTTTCTTACAGAGAGGGAGCCGCCAAAAGCCCGATGAGTCCGTACGAGATCCCCCGTAGGTTTTTTCACGATCCTTCGATTGCATCGATTTGACAAAAAGCCTATTGTTAGCTCATCTTCTCTTGTTGTGACTACGCTATTGATTTTGTTGACAGGAACAAATCCCAGAAGCGTGTTCACGCTCCTAACAGAGACTTACCCCCTAGAAACGAGCAGTTCATTTCGGATTTCCAGCAGCTTCAGAGCCAATTCGGTGTAAAGCTTTAACCTTTATCTTCTCTTGTGGTTTTGTAACATATGGTTTTGCTGACAACGAACTTTTAACAGGACCCAGATCAGCTGAGAACAATCACGGAATCAGTTTTGATATCTATGGTGTTGCAGTGTAGCAATCATGCACCTCGTGCTGAGTTTCTTCTCTTTGCTTTGCGTACTTTGTGTAGAATTAGTTACATTAATTGGGATACCTTTTTACCATCCCTTCTCTCTTCGGTTTCTGCTACTGAGGCGTCTCTAAGCCAAGTTGCTCAAGCAGCAACGGCTGGTTCTTCAGCAACTTCTTCACAGTCTTTAGTTCATGTACCTTCCAATACTATCCCTAGCTCACTGTTGCCGTCAGCTCATGGTATTGGTTCTCCATCACCTTCAGGAAATGAACCAGGTAATGTGCAACAGATTGCAAGGGCGGGCCAAACTGTAAGAGATAATGCATTGAGAAACAGTCAACGCGTAAGAGCTGCAGCTGTAAACAGTCTGCGCCAGCTCAGTTGCAAGATTATCCTCATTGGCATTGAATTTAATCTCAAACCCGTCACTCATGCCGAGATCTTCCAGTACATGATGAATTGGCTTGTGAACTGGGACAGGAGAGATCTGGGAACTGATGACTCTGCGGGAATGTCGTGGAGATCTGAGAAGACTTTAGCTGAATGGTTACGGAGCTGTTTGGATGTGATCTGGCTGTTGGTAGAAGAGGGTAAATCTCGGATTCCGTTTTATGAGTTATTGCGCAGTGGTCTACAGTTTATAGAGAACATACCTGATGATGAAGCCTTGTTCACTCTTATCATGGAGATACACCGGAGGCGAGATGCAATGGCCATGCACATGCTCATGTTGGACCAACACCTTCATTGTCCAACGTTTGGTACCCATCGTATTTCGTCCCAAACAACTGCCAATGTTTCAGTTGAAGCAGTGGCACACCTTCGCTATTCACCAATTACATATCCAAGTGTGCTTGGGGAACCTTTATATGGAGAGGTGATTCCCATGAAATTATGGAGATTAATTTCATAGCGTAGAAGATTGTGTAATGTACATGCTTTGCATTAGGCAGGCAATTTGTGAATTTTAATTCTTTCATTATTTTTATACACTGGTAGGATCTGGCAATGTCTATTCCAAAAGGAAGCCTTGATTGGGAGAGAGCAGTGCGTTGCATTAGACATGCTATTCGCACTACACCTTCGCCGGACTGGTGGAAGCGTGTTCTTGTTGTGGCCCCCTGTTATAGACCTTCTGCACAAACAGGCCCTATCCCTGGTGCCGTTTTCACTTCTGACATGATTTGTGAGGCAATCATTGACAGGATTGTTGAGCTTCTTAAGCTGACCAACTCAGGCAATGTTTTTCTTCCCCTATCTCTCATGTCTTTGATCTGTCACTTCCTTAGAAATCTGTGAAAAGGATTTTCAAATAGCAAGTAGTTTTGAAATCGTCCCGATCTGTAAAGAACTTATTTTCTTTACGTTATTCTAGTTCACATTAAGTCTGAAAGTTCATTCGTTAGGCTTAGATAGAAAACGATAAAAAATAAAGTAAGAGTTGAGATACCACTATACTAGGACTGCTTGGGTATTGATTTGGTATCTGTTGCTTTTCCCCTCTCTCTATGCAGATGCAAATTGCTGGCAAGAGTGGCTGGTTTTCTCAGATATATTCTTCTTTCTAATCAAAAGTGGGTGTACTGACTTTGTTGATTTCATTGATAAGTTGGTCTTACGCCTTAACGGTGTTGATAACCATATTCTTCGAACGAATCATGTGACGTGGTTGCTTGCACAAATAATACGCGTGGAGCTTGTGATGACTGCTTTGAATGCTGATGCTAAAAAGGTCGTTTCTCACTAACAGTGATATATTTGCTGCTGCAATTCAATTCCTTGTACTTCCTTTTCTTTGAGCTTGACATCGTAACTTCTGCTCTATTTGGGTTTTCTCTCAGGTGGAGACTACTAGGAAGATCTTATCATTTCACAGGGAAGATAGAACTGATCCCAATAATCCTCAGAGTGTGTTGCTTGACTTCGTAAGCAGTTGTCAGAATCTACGGATTTGGTCACTAAGCGCAACAACTAGGGCATACCTAAACAATGAACAACTGTTGAAGGGAAAACAGATTGATGAGTGGTGGAGAAGCAAAGGTAGATTCTAACAACTGCTTACGAAGTAGGAAGCCAAGAGAATTCCCGATTATGAAAACTCCCCTTCTCATTCTTAATTGGGGTTTTTCAGGAGAGCGCATGATGGATTATATGAATATGGATGATAGGTCGATTGGCATGTTTTGGGTTGTTTCCTATACCATGGCACAACCGGCGTGTGAAACAGTTATAAACTGGTTATCTTCAGCTGGCATGGCTGAGTTACCGGGATTACAACCAAACGACAGAGTAATGATAATGCAGGAAGTGACCCCATTACCGATGTCATTGTTATCTGGCTTTTCAATGAACCTGTGCTTGAAATTGGCCCTTCAAATGGAAGAAGCTTTGTTTGTTAGCCAGGTTTGTATACTTTGTCACACAAGGATATTATATATGTTATGTGATGCACTGATCTATGGAGTTGTACTTTGTGACCTGTTTTCTCCACGGTCCAGTAAATAACTTTAGGGTTTTGATTATAGTAGATTTTAATTTCCTGAGCAAAATGAATTTAATGTCGTAGTAAAACATCTGGGTGCAGGTTGTTCCTAGCATTGCAATGGTTGAAACATACACAAGATTGCTGCTCATTTCCCCTCACTCGATGTTCCGTTCGCATTTCAGTGTATTTGGTTTTTTCTTTGCTTTTTGATTCTCATCAGCTAATGTTTATTACTGTTGTCTATTGATCATAAGCGATTCATGAGATTGGCTAACTTTCTGTAGCAATTGGCCCAGAGAAATGCTTCTCTGCTAAGCAAGCCTGGGGTGACTTTGCTTGTTCTTGAGATTCTGAACTACCGTTTGCTTCCGCTATACAGGTAAAATGAGCGAAAAATTCTCAAGTTGGAGTAGATCCTTCTATACTTTTCAGCTGGGGCATTCTCTTAGTTGGATGAAACTTGTATCGGGCTTTCCCCATATTGGCTGAGTTGACCCGATTATACAAAATTACTGATCTTATTGATGCACCTTTTGCAGATACCAAGGCAAAAGCAAAACTTTAATGTATGATGTTACTAAAATAATCTCTGCATTGAAAGGAAAACGTGGTGACCACCGTATATTCAGACTAGCCGAAAATTTATGCATGAATCTCATTTTATCACTCAGAGACTTCTTTTCTGTGAAACGGGAGGGGAAAGTAAGTGATTTTTTCGAATTAAACCTCTCTGTCCCCTGCTTATTTTTGTGCCAGGATGATTCAGGTGTAATCGTGTAAATGAATTGTTCTTATGTTATTATCACCAGGGGCCAACTGAATTCACTGAAACATTAAACCGCATAACCATCATGACTCTTGCTATCACAATCAAAACACGTGGTATAGCAGATGCTGATCACCTGGTTTATCTGCAAACCATGTTGGAACAAATACTCGCGACGAGTCAGCATACGTGGTCAGAGAAGACGCTGCGCCATTTCCCATCCCTTCTCCGTGACACTTTGATTGGACGGGTAGACAAGAGGAGCCTATCAATTCAGGCGTGGCAACAGGCTGAAACAACTGTTTTAAACCAGTGCACTCAGCTTCTCTCACCATCTGCTGAACCGGCTTACGTTATGACATACCTCAGTCACAGTTTTCCTCAACACCGTCAGTATCTATGTGCTGGTGCTTGTCTGCTGATGCAAGGCCACCCTGATAACATCAACAGCGCAAATCTGGTTTGTTTGCTTTGTCTCTTCAAAGTTGTGAACAGAGTGTTAATTGATAGTGGTATGATTTTCTCTACGAAACGATTATCAGGCACGGGTGCTGAGAGAAGTTTCTCCTGAAGAAGTCACTGCGAACATATACACTTTGGTAGATGTTTTGCTTCACCACGTTCGTGTAGAACTTCAGCAAGGACACAGTATACAGGTTCCTCTTCTTGTTGTCTGAAGAGATTTACCTCACTTTTCGTTGCTTGATATCACCATCTTCCTACATTGCATTCTAAAAATTCTCAGGAAATTTTATACAAGCAAGGCGCAAATCTTGCATTTTTCTTCTGGACACACGAAATGCTTCCTCTAGACATTTTTCTTCTGGCGCTCATTGACCGCGATGATGATCCGCACGCCTTGATAATAACAGTATGTTCATGCTTTTACGTGAAATAAGCGTAAGATTATATAAAATTAACAGATGTTGTTTTCGATTTATTTACAGAAAAGCCTACTTGAAGCGCAAGACCTTCTGAAGAGGATTAACGGGTACTGCGGAAACCGTGGGCCTCCTGAGCACTGGCTTTTCACTCAGGTGTTCACACGCAATGAACTCCAGAAGGCCCTTGGTAACCATCTTTCTTGGAAGGACAGGTAATGTGTCTATCCCATTTCACCCTCAATATTACTGATTCTTAACAAAAGTTCACTTAATTACTTGGCTTGATTGTTTGACGGGCTTTGTTGGCATCCAACCATGAATGTGTGATGGAACCTTCCATGAGAACTTGGCAAACTTGTGTGTGACCATGAAATGTGTGAAATATTCTCTTTATGTTTTTTTTTGGCAATTTTGTGTAGCATTCTGTTAAAGTTTGGAATCTTTTGCATTTTTGATTGTGTAAACCCAGGTATCCAACGTTCTTTGATGATATCGCGGCGCGTTTGCTTCCAGTTATCCCTCTAGTGGTGTACAGGCTCATCGAGAACAATGCGATGGATCTAGCTGATACTATTTTGATTAAATACGCGAATTTTCTAGCTTATCATCCTCTCAGATTCACGTTTGTCCGTGATATACTTGCCTATTTCTATGGTCATCTTCGCGGGACACTTGTTGTGAACATTCTCAAAGTACTTGATCTCAGCAAGGTAATTGAAAAAAAAAATCATTCTTTCTTTGATTCTGAAAATAATCCCAAGTTGATGCCGTTTCTATTTCAGTTTTTAAGATTTTGTTGAAGATTGTTTCATTTGATTTGGTTCCTTATCGAGTACAATCACCACATAACTACTTGTTTTTTTATCTCATTTCTTTCTGTAGCAATGAGATATACTTGTTTTCTCGTATTCTGATTAGTTATACTGAGATTTAAGTTCCACTTTTGAAGATTTTCTAGTAGGGCTAGTAATTCTTTTTTATATTCGAGTCTCCGAATCTTTCCACTATATATACATACAAACCAGATGCCATTTTCCATTTTCTTATCGATTGTTCATTTCATTGCCTTCATAAATTCAGTAATAATACCTACGAAAGAAAATGTTCTATGATGTTTTTCTTTGTTTCTCACCATTTTATCTAGATACCTTTGGCCGTAACTGTTTCCACATTCGATTACATAGAACCTAACAACATTTTGACATTTTCCGCAGATTCCATTCTCTGAATCATTCCCGCAGTACATCAGCTCTCCCAGTCCCCCTACATGCCCACCTCTGGATTACTTTGCCACTCTTCTGCTTAATCTCGTAAACAATGTTATACCTCCACTTAGCAGCAGCAGCAACTGCAGCTCGAGGTCTGGCTCAATGGCAGACTTCTTAAACAGCTCAGTGAGACCTCCTCATGGAAAAACTCCAGGAGCATCTCAGCCCGGACCAGCAAACGCCTCTGAGGGACAGAAAGCATTCTATCAGATCCAGGACCCGGGAACTTACACTCAATTGGTTCTTGAAACGGCCGTGATCGAGATCCTCTCGCTTCCCATCTCAGCTGCAGAGATTGTCTCTTCGCTTGTCAAGATAATTGTCAACATACAATCCACCCTTATTCAATCTGGCAACGGGTTCCACGGCGCTGCAAACGGGGTGGGGCAAGGGTCGGTACTACCTACGTCTCCCTCAGGAGGGAGCACGGATTCCATGAGCGCAAGCCGGTCCACTTGTGTGATTCCTGGTATCAACACGGCGAGCTTTGTCTCTAGAAGCGGTTACACATGCCAGCAACTGTCGTGTCTGTTGATTCAAGCTTGCGGGCTTTTGCTGGCTCAGCTCCCTCCAGATTTTCACACGCAGCTTTACATAGAGGCGTCACGTGTGACAAGGGAAACATGGTGGCTTAATGACGGTAAGAGATCAGAAGGTGAACTAGACTCGGCTGTTGGGTATGCTTTGATGGATCCTACATGGGCTGCTCAGGACAACACCTCAACCGCCATAGGTACACTATAGCTTCTGAATCCATAGGTGAATGTTTGTGTTTGTATTTTGTTTTTACATGTGAATCGTTTGTGTCTTCTTCCAGGAAATATAGTCGCCTTGCTTCATGCTTTCTTCAGCAATCTCCCACAAGAATGGCTTGATGGCACGCATTTCATCATCAAGAACCTCCGGCCTGTGACATCTGTTGCAATGCTCAGAGTCGCATTCCGTATTATGGGGCCACTGCTCCCGAGGCTTGCAAACACACATACGCTCTTTAACAAGGTACTCTTACTTCGAGTTACTATGTAACGTTCTGTTCATATTAAATGTTATATCAATGGCTGTATATAATTTGAAATTCTGTAGCTGCCGTTTTGAGCAGCGATTGCAAAAGGCCATTCATGGTTTCATTTTACTGTTGCTCTAACCATGTTTATAATACGCAGTCTCTCAAGTAAAACATAACTGGAATGATCTTCCATTTCAAGATGATGTTCATCCCAAACTCGACTACGTGTTTCTTTCTTGTCTAATTTGACTTTTGTATTATTTTCTGTTTCTCGACAGACGTTAGCCCTTCTCTTGAGCACAATGGTCGATGTTTTCGGAAAGAACTCGAAGACACCAGTCCCTGTTGAAGCATCCCAGATTGCAGATCTTATCGATTTCCTGTAAGCTTCTAAATTATCATACCAGAACATGGACTCATTGTCTTCATTGAATAACAATCATATAGCTATTTTCTTGATCACAAGCCGTCCAAGTGTTTACCTTGCAGCAAACATACGGATAGTGTGAACCTTATGTTGCTTGGATGGTTGTATGTGACATTAATGAGCTTGTCGGTTTCAAATTTTTGCAGACACCATGTTGTTCACTACGAGGGACAAGGAGGAGCTGTCCAAAGTAGCAGCAAGCCGAGACCAGACATACTGGCGTTAATCGGAAGAGCAGCAGATTCTCTCCGACCAGATGTACAACACCTTCTCTCTCACCTCAGAACCGATCCCAATTCTTCAATATATGCAGCTGCTCATCAGAATACCGCAAAGACCAGCACCTCTTAAAAAGAAACTCAGATAATGTGTGTGGAGGCAAAGTCGGTAGAGAAGCACAGAAACTGGTTTCATTCACAACTTATTCTGCTAAAATATGGTATACAACTAATTTTGTTTGTACTGTGTATGTATATATACATATCAATGATAACATTTTTTTTTTGTATTGTTAACTTGAAAATGATCTGCGACATTTTGAAATCACAAAAAAACCAATATTTCTAATAACACAAGATTTGAAAATATTTTTATTTTATTTAATAACCTATTATAGATTAACAACCTCAGCTACTGTTGAAGAAAATATATACAGAAAGCAGGTCTGTTAGCATTTCCAATAGGGGTTCTTTGGTGGGGTTCTTAATGCAAAAAAAAAAAAATTAAATAGAAAAGTTAAGAACCGATTCTTAAATAAGAACTTTAAGAGGGGGTTCTTAGGTGGGGTTCTTAATGCAAAAAAAATAAAATTAAATAGAAAAGTTAAGAACCGGTTCTTAAATAAGAACTCTAAGAGCTGGTTCTTAGGTGAGGTTCTTAGCCACGTGTCGATGTATAATTCGCCGGATTTTTTTTTTACTTTTTTATAACTTTAACTTTAAAAAAAATTAATTTTTTTTTTAAAACTTCTTAACTTCAACTTTAAAGAAACTGTTTCAAATTTTTCATGTTTGTTTCAAATTTCATTCAATGCAATATATTTTATGTTTTATTAAAAAAAAATAAACTCTTCTTAAAATAAAATAATTTTCATAATTTTTTTTTATTAAGAACCTCATCAGAGGTTCTACCATTGGAGGAGAAAAACAAATTAATGAAATTGTGGAGTTCTTAAATAAAATTTATAAATAAAAAATTGGTAAGAATCCATGATAAAAAATTGAGGGGTTCTTACCATTGGAGATGGTCTGACATTTTTTATTTATTTGTTCATTGGTTTGGTATAATAGCTGGATGATTTTGATTTATATGATCGTTTGTATGATATAATGCCGGGCGGTATGTGCTTATGTGGGTGTTCAAGGGAGACTTGTTTAAAACTGCAACTGAGCAAAAAGAACAAATCCAGTACTTGAACAAGCATGTTCAATCTCAATTCTGCTGTCAATGAGGTATTTCTTTCCGTCTGAATAGTCTTTATATTTTTATCTTAGAACCTTGGAGAACTTTTGAGTCTTCCCGATGAAGGCTTTGATGTTTCGCCTACACATCAGCAGCTATATGAAGAGAATTATAACCATATCAAATTGTAAGTAAACCTTCAGTTCTGAGCAAAAACAATGTCATAATGGTTTATTTCGAATATGAATTCACTTTTCTTTGTTTCTTTCTATAGAGATGAAACTCTGGAATCCCACGTTAAGTTCTTGGGAACTCTGGGTATAACTGGAGTGAGTTACCACAATTTACTCTTCTCTAAGACTGCTCTTGTCCAACCGATACATCAAGAATAATTTGTTTCCAAGTTCTTTACAAGACAGTATGAACGATTGGTATTACCATCAACAACATAAAATATTGTGAATTAGTAGCCTTTTGTCACATTTAATTGTTGTGTATTTTGTATAATCTCACGTTTTTTTTTGTCCAGAGCCAAATATGCTGTCAACCCAAAGGATTTGAAATTACATTGAACTTGGAAACTACCTTTTAAATAGTTTGGTAAAATGTAATCGAGGATTTAATCTACTGTTTTTTTTTGTCACATGATGATACTTTTGCACTTCGATTCATAAGTTGAACTGCGATTTCGTTATCGAGACCTTCTTCACTTGCTTGCTATACTGAAGCTTCATTAAATCCAACAAAACTGGATTGAGTAATAAGTAGGAATGCGACTTTGGTTTATTCGGGTTCGGTTAGATAAATTACTCTTGTATTTTCTTTTCGCCTTAGAATTCATTTTCTCCTTAGAATTAGATTAAGTCTTTTAGTTTGTATAAAAACAAGACATTATCATCAGAGAAATACAACTCAAACAATCATATAAGAACCAAATTTACGGAAGAACGAATGATGTCCGACCCTCCGGAGTCACACTCGTGCTACAATAGATACGCCTTTAGTATCTTGTTGAAATACTCTTGAATTGAGAGAGATTTATTGGGATCAAGACGGTCATTCTTCTTCAGTAAAATTTTAAAAAAGTGCACTAAATTTGAACTTGATATTTTGATCAATTATCACATTTTGCTTAAGTTAGTGTTTCCCAAATTGTTGAGACATCTGACTAATTTTAAATTTCAAAGGCCACGATTGAAAATATTCAATATGTTTTTTTTGTTTAAGTTACAATTTGTGTGAAATAATACTGTTTGACTAAGTTACAATTTGATATATAATTTGTGTGTATAAGTAAGTTATTGGAACTCAAGATTTTTGGCATTTGATTTCTTAATTATCCAAATAATTATTATCATTTAATTGTGTAAAACCCTACGGTTCTAGAGACTGAAATCAGACAACGAAGAACGCAAAGAATATTACAACCTAAATAATTGTGTTTGTACTGTGTATGTATATATACATATCAATGATAACATTTTTGTTTTTTTTGTTGTATTATTAACTAGAAAATGATCTCAGACATTTTGAAATCACAAAAAAAAAATAACACAAGATTTGGAAATATTTGTATTTTATTGATTTTGAAAAATCCTGGCCTCCTCTAGCTACTTCCTCTCTTAGAGACTGAACAATCGCTTGCCTAGCTTTCACGGTGTCTAGTCTGAATATCAGAATATGCATATGCATGTTACAATTTATATATATATATATACTTGACAAAGAAATATCAATAATAAATTTGACATGTAAAAATACTTTTTTCAAAAAAAATATTGAAAACGAATCTACTATATTTTTTTAACGGGTATAATTCCTTTTTTGCTTATACCGTAATATTAACAAACCGGACAATATACACAGTACAAAAAAAATATACCTTTTCACATAAATACACAAAAGGCACATAAAAATATTCATTTGTAGTGATGAAGATGATGAATAAAAATGGGCTGTAGGAATTAACGTAGTTTTTGTTTCTTGTCAAGAGAAGAAGAAGAAGATGATCTTTGTATCTCCAATTGTTTGAAAAGACTGCCATCGTAGACGCCCCTTACTGTCTCTTTCGTCAACAAACCATTTTTGTCTTGGCATAGCTCATGTAATATCTTCCATTCTGCATATGCTGCAATCCTGTGTATATATATT
Organism: Eutrema yunnanense; assembly: GCA_002933935.1. Taxonomy (NCBI): domain Eukaryota; kingdom Viridiplantae; phylum Streptophyta; class Magnoliopsida; order Brassicales; family Brassicaceae; genus Eutrema; species Eutrema yunnanense. The sequence goes on along the minus strand of PKML01043527.1, from coordinate 281,454 downwards.
ATCAGTTATAATAAGCATCGTGCCATATAATGAAAATATATTTGCATAAGATAGTAAATGCATGTATCGTTCTTTAATACTTTTATAATTTTTGTTAGAAATCATTCAGTAAAATAAATAAAAAGAGACAATTAACGAACCATCCTCCGTAATCTTTAGGATCTCTATTAGTCTTAAGCAATTGTTGGATTTCCTTGTAAGTAAGTGCATTTTGATGTGTGTGAGCATGCTTCTTGAATATCTCCTCGAATTTCGATTCCACAAATCTGCAAAATTCAGAAAGGAAGTGATTATATACACTTTTGTAAAGTTGTATTTTTGTAATTAAGTTCAAAATACGTACGCATGCATGAAATGAAAAATACCTTCCATCTTTGTCATAGGCGTCGGTGTCACTACCATGGATGCCAAAGCGACTATTCTTCACTTCTATTGGAAACAACGGCGAGAAACCCTTTCCCTATTCAACTTTCTCAATGGTTTCAATTATATAATAATGCTATGATATATCCAAATATTTTATAAATAAATTGATTGCATAGTCAAACGGCTAGATTAAAAGCCCACGTTAGAAGTTCACATAAATTAGTATATATATATAAACGTTATGAGTCAATTATCGTTGGAAGAGTCGTTATGCTGCTCCAGGTCAGGGATTGATTCTTCACGAGAACATAATTATCACATTAACTCTTAGTCACCGCCGGGGTGCCTAGGACTAGTTCTAGTTCTAGGTAGAAAAAGAAAGGGGTGCCTGCTCGGACATCGGGGAGATTAGTCTGGGTTTCGGTCTGGGATCCTCCCCGGTTATTAAAAAAAAAAAGTTATGAAGTCAATTCATTTCTTTTTTTGCTAATTGGTTTTTGAATTTAAAGTAGCAAAGTAGTAATGCTTTGTCTTTTTTTTAGTATAATTACTAATTAAAAAAGGTTTGATGCTAAAGAAAAGGGAAAAACGGCGAGACATTACCATTTAGCTTATATATAGTATGCTTTGATCACATTGCAAAACCAAGAGTAAAGAAAAAAAAGACCAGTGGTATTAGTTGTTACCGGACGAGTTTTTTGGCTTAGTCCCATGTTGATGAAGACACCACCAAAAGCCGACAGTAGACGCCCTGTCCCGATCGCTCTAAATCCTTTATATATATATATATACGTTAAACAATCAAATTTGTTATTAAAATAAACATAGCTTAAGCAACACATATTCATATTTTTTTTTTTTTTACNCATGCGTATGTTACCTTGGTAGGTTTCCCAAGGATAAATGATGCCGTCTCCGTTCCTGTCGAAGAAGGCTACATGTTTCTCCAATGCATTATCTCCTTCCTCAACAGATTTTCCTCCTACATAACATGACCCTCCAAAAAAAAACAATTAATTTTCCCGAGAAAGTAAGAGAAGAAAATGAAACACTACACTACCTTTAGTTTGTGAAGTATCATTTTTTGTTTGGGAAGAAACAGAGGAATCAGCCATGGCCTGATGAGACATGAGAAATGAGAGATGGAAATATGTAAGAACACAAATTATTAACGCNCACATTGCAAAACCAAGAGTAAAGAAAAAAAAGACCAGTGGTATTAGTTGTTACCGGACGAGTTTTTTGGCTTAGTCCCATGTTGATGAAGACACCACCAAAAGCCGACAGTAGACGCCCTGTCCCGATCGCTCTAAATCCTTTATATATATATATATATATATATACACGTTAAACAATCAAATTTGTTATTAAAATAAACATAGCTTAAGCAACACATATTCATATATATTTTTTATACTTCATTAATTGCATGCGTATGTTACCTTGGTAGGTTTCCCAAGGATAAATGATGCCGTCTCCGTTCCTGTCGAAGAAGGCTACATGTTTCTCCAATGCATTATCTCCTTCCTCAACAGATTTTCCTCCTACATAACATGACCCTCCAAAAAAAAACAATTAATTTTCCCGAGAAAGTAAGAGAAGAAAATGAAACACTACACTACCTTTAGTTTGTGAAGTATCATTTTTTGTTTGGGAAGAAACAGAGGAATCAGCCATGGCCTGATGAGACATGAGAAATGAGAGATGGAAATATGTAAGAACACAAATTATTAACGCAAGCAATTTCTTGTTAGCTTTGGACCTCTCTTTGGATTTATATAAATAAATAAAAAGATGAAAGAAGAGATTATTAGTTTTATATATATACAAAGATTTGATCAGAATATATATATATATATAGTGTGTGTCTTTGTACAAATGTGTCCTCGACATGTACTGATAAATGCGTAGACGTGTTTCTCATTTAAGCATGAAGAGGAGAATGTGTGAGACTCTTACAATTTCTGTTTTTTTACTTTCCTTTTAATTTCACCATCGGTCCTTTCTTCGCTTACACGGTACTATCAATTTAAATTATCCTTGTTCATCAACCCGATATTAATTGTTTTCTTAGCTATTTGTTATTATTAATTTTCTTTGGATAGTTATAATTTAGAAATTTTGATTCTGTCTGATTATCCCAGCAGGGTTTTTCAGTTTTTTCACTACTACTTTTGCATTCATATGAATAACTATTTATCTACTCAACTTACTATTCAATATTCATCGTTTGTTCTTTTTTATTGGGTACTCAATCTTGGTGAAACAAAACGTTTAAACCTAATTCTCTAGGCACGGTTCCAAATATAAGGGAATACGCATTTGGTTTGATTATTATGTCGATGAATAGTGAAATAGCGAAATAATCAAACGATCCAACAAAGAAAGAAGAGTTTACATAATAATCTTCAAACGCTAAAAACATGGGATTTGAATGGTAAACGTGATCCTCCGCCATTTTTTTTTAATCATTCATACTATTCATCAAATTTTTATGTTTTTATATTTTTCAAAAGTGATTCCGCTATATACAATTAACGTGTTAAAATTATAACTAGAAAAAACAAAACGTGATTACACCAGTTAAAGAACAACTTTAGAACTGGCACGAACTAATAAGAGAAAGGAGAGATATGGTTTATTAAGGATCATAATCACCTGTTTTTGGTGGACATATATATAATCTCAAACAACACTATAACATTAAGTTGTAGGCAATGTCAAAAGCTTCAAATGATGTTTATATACATTGTCCCTTCTATTAATACAAATTGCTGATTCCCCAAACCTCTCTTCACATCACACAACATTTTGCTGGTCCCTTTGGATCCGCCCTAGCTTCCTCGGTACCTTAAGAAACAAAGACTTTGATTAGAGCCTGATGGTCCTAAGACTTGTCAGAAGCAAACATGCTCGATCCATTTAAACCAGGTTCCCGCAGCAACTACAGAAATTACCTTCCGGGGGTTGAGCTAACTTCCGGTTATGCGAAGTCATCATTTCTTTTTTCAGCTTAACCAGTATGTCCTCCATTGTGTATTCTCGCCGCCAGTTAGTGAGCATAGGGAAGAGACTCGGTTCAACCTGATCATACATTTCGAGACCAACCTTGTCAAAGCAAGCAAAATATCCATAGCAACATCAGCAATGTCACTAACGAAGTCAAAAGAGATTACCACTCCAGATTCTGGGTTAACACAAGCCATGTTTATCCGGGTCTGGAACCTCACAATCGGAGGACTTTCTGGGTATTCCTTGCCACAGAACAGCTTCAGCTGGAAGATTTTCCCTTCGTATGCAGTCTGATATTCATTCATAACAAAACAAACATCAAAGTTATCAAAATCCAAAATCAGAAACCCCACACTTTCTTTCTCTAATCAATAGTGGTAAAGAAAATGTAGCTACAGACCATTTGGAGTAAAGTGTCACAGATTACGTAGCTAAAAGTAACGGATCATTTCCAGTAAAAGCCACACAAACAAATAGTTACTTTAGGCACAGAGGATATTGCCCAAAGCATCCAAATTGGGATCGACATGATTGTTTTTTTTTGTTGGGATCACGATTCCCTCAGAAAAGTGTTGAAAACTGCATCTTAATCTATCAAACGCACACACAGAGAGGGAGAGAGATACATACATTATGAGGACCGAGAATGGTGCCAGTCCAGGATTGCATATAAATATCATCAGCATCGTCCATTCCATAGCTTACGGTACCATCTCCGATACCTTTCTCACCTCTTTCAAGTTCTTCCAACAATCTAAAGTTCCTGGGAACTACACCACAAACAAAACAAAACCAAAAACGAGCAGATTCATAGATTAGAAAACTCGCTCGTGTTTTTTTTGCCTAATCTTATCATTTCCAGATCAGATACGTAATCGGAAACCGTGGATCCGGTCACATTCTGTATAAAAGCTCGGAGGAAAGAAAATAATGTAAATCGAGTCAATACAAAAACCCTAGATCCTAAATTTCAATTGAGGAGAGCGCGATGAACGGGGATTCGATCGGACTTACCGACGACCTTGGCTTCCTCCGAACTCATCGCCGGATCGGAGACGAATTTCAGGTAGACTAATTAGGGTTAGGTGAGAGAGAAATCGGAAATAGCGAAGGAGAAATCAGAAAGAGAGAGAGAAGATAGATAGATAGATAGATAGAGAGAGAGACTGTTCAAGTACTGTTTTACCAGAAAAGATTGGAAGAAAAAGGATATGGAGAGTTTTGGGGGTTGTGTGCATTTTTCATTTATTTCAGGGAGTAATGTGAGAAGATAAACAAATCTCACTATTGCTGCAATTAAAACAAAATATCTCCAAATAAAGTGATAAGATGCTGCTGATACATTCAGAAAAGTATAAAACTAAGGGCGTGCTAATGTGACATTAAAAGAATATGGAAGGTATTTGTGGGAAGTGGGAACCAACTTTGACAAAAAAAAAAAAAAAAAAAATTTATTTCCATAACAAAATTAAAAAATGTCATACTAAAAAACATTATGTTTTTTTTTAAAAAAAAAATAAGATTAAAAAACTAAAGGGGTGTTATTCAATGTATAAGTTGAACTCAATTCCATTAGATTTGAGTTTGATCAGATTTTAAATTTTTTAGCTTATTCAAAATCTAAGATATATGAGTTATCTAAAATTTAAAATACAATAATAGTGTATTTAGAAAGTCAACATGATATCATTTGAATTCTAATAGAATCGAATTCTTAATACTAAATTTTATTAATAAAAAGATCAAAGAAAAAAAAAAATTTAGAAACACAAAAGAAACGTAACAAACAAAATAAAAGTAAAAAAATAAGCTACCTAAGAAAAAAACCCACATTCATTCTATATTGGTTTGAATCCACCACAGCCTTTCTTCCACTGACATACTCACAAAAACGTCTTGTATTCCCAAATGGTAAATCTTGATAAGTGCTTTGTAACGAATACGTTGTTCCAAATCCGAAATTTCTTTTATAGAATCCCAAAAATTATTCTTTTTTTTCTCCGCTTCCTTTTGTTGTCTTTCTTCTTCTTCTATACCAAAGGGAGGGGAGAGATGTGAACATGAATCTCAAATAAATCAGTTTTATGTGTGAAGAAGAACTTATGGAGAGGGAGGAGAGAGAGATGCGACAAGGAAAAAGAGAGAGATGTGGCAAAGGTAAATAGAGTAACGGAAGAGGGAAAATAAAGAAATTGAGAAGGGAAAATAGTGAAAAAATGGAGGGAAATGAAAGAGGATGTCACGAAATATTGCAAATCTGAGGGTAAAATGCTAGATTTTGATTGCTATATTTTACACATAAAATTAGCTTTAAATTCAGTTAAACTCTTTTACCTAAAATCTTTTGTAAGAATCTTTTAAACATGAATAACGTAAGATTTTAATTAGTTTATTCAAATCTTTAATTGAATAACAATGGATTTCAAACTCCTTTAATGAAGGGATTATAAATACAAGAATCAATAACATTGGATTTTTAAAACAGATTTAAAATTAATCATTGAATAACAATGGATTGTGAATAGATTTAAACTCTATTAAAAACCTTGATTGAATAACACCCCGTAAAAAAAAATCTATTTTTTATTTAAAGGCCTAAAACTGTTTTTTTTTTTTGTCTGAAGAATCTTGAACCGGTCCTGTCTGAAAATCAGACGAATTTGCTGCTTCTCTTCATTGTCTTTTTGCTGTTGGATGATGAGAACGACATAAGCAACCCATGGCTCGTGATGGTGAAAACTTATCAAACCATGAAACTGCAGATTTCGATTTCGATTTCCGGTTTGATCGTTCTTCTTGGTCTAGATCGTAATCGGAAGCTAAATCAACGGAGGCAAACGAAGAAGATGAGCTAATCCTCGATTTCTCTTTAGGAAGAAGCTTCAAGGTTTGTGTTGTTGGTGGCGAGAAAATCTTGCCATCTCGAGAAAATCTCGACGAACTCGAACCGATTTTCCCAGAATCTGAGGAAATTTTACACTCTCGAGAAAACCTCGACGAAACCGAACCGATTTTCCCAGGGAAAATACGCGTTTCCTCAACGGATGAAACCAACGGCCGACGAGTTTTCACACTCGGAACGCGTTTGATTGTTCCGGAGAAATTCATTTTCTCATCACCGGAAAAAGCAGAAAACGCGTTTCCGTGATTCTTCTCCGCCATGCTCCTGGAGTGGGAGAGAAGCCTCTTGGAGGAAGAAACCGGGTCGGGTCGAGAAACCGGAAGAGATTTGAGACGACGGAAACGAGTCTCAATATTAGTGGGAAGAACAGAGTCGGTGAAGCCAGAACAGTTGATGGCGGCGACTTGCTCCAGAACGTATAGATCATTGGCCTGTGAAAGCAGATTCTCCACAGCTAATTCGTCTTTACCAGAGAGAAACCCGAAATTCGACATTATCGTTGATTCTTTTAGGGTTTTTTTTTTAGTGTTTTTGTGAGAGTAGAGAAGAAGACGATGAAATAAGCTTTTCTTCTTATTATACACAACGGCTAATTCATGCTTTTCTCGTTTCAGTGAGCATATTTTTTTTTGTTTTTATGCATTTTGTAATTTCCTTTAGATTTCTTCTATTTTTGTGTGTTAATTGTTAAATTTCCTCTCTCTTTTTTCTACGCAAAAAAATGTTAAATGTCCATTTTTTATTTTAGTTGAATATCTTACTCCTTCGCTGCTTTGGAGAATTGTAAATTTGACTTATTTTTTTTTTTTATAACTGCTATTATATTGATTTATAATGTATACGGATAATACATATAGTTCATTAACCAAGAAGGAGGAATATTAAAAGAAACAAAAGATTCAGAAGTTGAGTAAACCTTCTTCGATAAGATATCTGCAGCACTATTTCTTTCACGATTAATATGGCCTATAGAGCACTCTGACTTATTTATTTATCTTCAACCGAGTTTTTTTTTTAATCTCTATAATATTATTTAAAAAGACATTTTTGAAAATGAATTTTGTTTGGTAAGTTATTATATATTATGTCATTAAAAATATGAAAAGATAATTGAAATAAAAAAGAATATAATTGTCTTTTAAAATTATTAATGAGAATTTAGAAAGTATTTATTTATCATTAAATAGTTTATTTACTATTTAGTTTTTTAATTATTTTTAAATAATAATCAATCCATATATATTCAAAGAAAAAAATATATTCGAAATCTTGGTATATTTTTCCACTATAATTTATTATATTTTATTTGAATATATATCATAATAAAAGTTGAAAAATATTTTACTAATTTTAAGAAAATTAATTTTTTTTACAAGTTCGTGAACTAACCACAAAACTAGAGTCATTAAACGATGTATATTAGAGTTATGTTTTCAAGATTATAGGTTTTGCGGGTTAACCCGAATGATATTTTAGTCCACTACAAAATGGGTTAATTAACTATTTATAAATAGACAAATTTTGTTTGACAACTCTATCTATAATCATGAGTTAGACATATTATAAAATTCAAATAAAACCAAATTTTCTTAAATTCCAAAACAATTTCTTTAAAAAAATTACACCGCGCTATAATTAGCGAGGGTTAAGTCCTAGTAAAAAGAATATTCAACAAGACAAGACTTAAAAAGGTAGTAGAGTTGTCCCAGTTGTAAACAAAATAGCATCGAGAAGAATGAAAATTGATTCTAGATGTCAACTATGTGGCTTAGAAAGAGAATCGTCCAATCGTGTTCTTTTACATGCTCTCTTGCTAGGCAAGTATGGGCAATGACAGATTTCTCAAACCCTGAATAAGGTTTCAATGCTGAATCTCTCTATCAAAACATCTTTGATGTGATGATGACTGAGAAAAATGTAAGTGAGAAAAACAAGAATAAACTCCTTGTTGAAGGCATGAATTTCAAAGCAAACGACACAATGGGGATGATAAGAGAAGATGCAACACAATGATTCTAAACTCAAGCTTTTGAGAATTATTAGGAAATTAGAGGAGCTAAAGTGGAAAAGAAGAACATAATCAAATGGAATCCTCCACCAAAATTGTGGCTGAAATACAACATATCTTGGGATAAAAGGAAGAAAATGGGAGGAGCCTCTTGGGTGCAAAGGAATAGAGAAGGTAAAGTATTGTTGCATAGTAGAAGAGCTTTTAATCATATTGCAAACGATATTGAAGCAAATGTTGAAAGTTGGCTATAGGCAATTGAGAGTATGAAAAATTTGAAAGTTCATAGAATCATCTTTGCGGCAGAAGCCACATACTTGATAAGGGCTGTCTCTCGGCCTTCAGCATAGTCGTCTTTCAAGGTGTTCTCTTCGAAAATTCTTGATACTTTGAATCAAATGCCGAATTGGAGACTGATATATGAAGAAAGGAATGCTAACTTAGGTTTGTTCCTCATTGCTAGAAGTGTGACAAAGGAAGATCGTTGTCAATCATATGTAGTTGAAAGCTTTCCTAATTGGCTAGAGAAAGTTTTTGTTGATGAAAGTAGCATTACCTCAGTGTAATGCTCGGTTTGTTTTGCTGGTGATTTCTTTTAATCCCATGTTTTTGGTTGCTTAAAAGGAATCAGATTTAAATTTCAATATTGTAATAAGGGGTGTGTCCCTTGGATCCATTTTTTGGTTGATTATAAGAGAATAGGTTTACATGCTCAATAGATAGCAATGGGTGATTTCCTTGGATTTATGTATGTAACTTCAGAAACCATTTTCGTAATTACAATGTCATTCAGATGATGAAAATAAAAAATGTAGATTCCAAATCCATCTGCGTCTCAGAGTTCATGAGAGTGAGAAATCTAATTGTAGATTTTCGATCAAATTACATACAGCAAAGTAGCAAACCAAAATAGCGGGATAGTTTATTGGCAATATTTTTAGATCCTCGATGAATCAAAATTAGTGAGAAACAAAAAAAAAAAGGGTCGTATCATTATCATAATGAATTCTTCAATCCGAAATTAGTGAAAATGTGATGTGTTTAGCAATTTTCTTCAACATCGCCACACTGATCGTATCATTATCGTAATGCCTCCATTCAGTTTCATCAACTTGTCTAACGATTTACTTTTACTGTCTTAAAAAATAAACCCCCCAGTTTCAATGATTGATACATCAATTCATACAAGGCCTCTTCTTTTCCAGTTTTCAGTAACTAAAAAGAAACCAAAAATGTAACTTCAAATAAATGGTTTTGATTGTAAAAGTAAGAACATATTAGCTTTTACAAGAAGAACTACAAAACCAAAAGGCCTCAACTGATGAAGAAAGTATACCTTTTTAAATCAAAAGTATCAAAATTTTACTTTCCTTCTCAAAGTTTCAGGCTTTTCAGGTTTCGCCTTGTGTCTCCATCATCTTGCTCGACCTGAAAGACGTACAAAAATGTAAGAAAAATATATATATCGCAGACACAAAGTATGCCCAACATCTTGCGAATTATTAAAGCCAGCTTGTGGAATCTCACCTCAACAACTACTCTTGATTTCTTCTTCGATTTTCCATTATCATCAGTCTTCTTAAAAGCTCTTCCCTTTTTATGAATCACAACTTGCACCTCACCATCATCGCCGTCCTCATCATCTGAGTCTGTAGAGAGTTTATGATTGGCATTATTTCTTATGAACAAATGAAGCTATATATGTAGTGATGGTAATGAAAACCTATAAGTGACCATGAATAACTCAAATGCATTCAAACCTATTAAAAGGAATTCATAATTTCTCAATATTTTAGATGCATAATTTCAGTTCTTGAGTTTAAGTCTTGAAAAAGTAAGAAACAGTACGAAGATGAATATTACCATGATCATCACTGTCGAGGTGAGACTCCTTAGATAGACCATTATAATTTTCCATATTATAATCTTCCATATCTTCTTCTTCTTCAAATTCATCATAGCCTTCAACATATTCAATCACTGGTGCCTGATATTTAGTTTAATAAATATATATCAGTAGAGTGAAGCGAAGCTGCATCTAGAATTTGATGGACTGCCGAAATTACACAACAATCAAACTGATGTAGGCTCAGAAAAAAAGTACAACCTCTTCTTCTTCAGCTTCCTCTTCAACATTCTTTTCAGCATCAAGAACATCGAGAAACTCACGCGTCGGATAATTGCATATTTCAGGGTAAATGCCTGCCTTCAAACGTTTTAACAACTCGGTTTCAATGGCCTGTAGAAAGAACCAGCATGTCATGAGAACCTAAGTGAGGCAAGTCAAATCAAACCCCCCTCCCCAAAAAAGAAAAGAAAAGTTGTGACCTTATCCAACACAGCTGCTTTTTCAGCCTTTTCCTCTCTTCTCGCCTCTCTCTTGATATCCCTCCTAGGCCTAGTCATTATCGTCTCCCTGTGATTCAAAAACAAAAACACCATATAATTAATCAGAACAAGAAAAACAAAAAAAGACTTCTGTGAATCAAATAAGATATAAAAACTCCAAGAACAAAAATCGGAAGAGGACAAGACCTTGTTTTCAGAGCAAGTTTTCTCATACGAATACGCATTTGAGTCATTTTGGTCAGTCTTTGTTTAACCTTGTGCTGCAACAACTTGGGCCAGTACAACTGCCACGATAAAGAAACTGAATTAAACCCGCAGATCTTAATACACCAGTCTAGCTAAAAGATGAAGAAGAGGGAAGAGCTCAAATGTGGGGAGGATAAATCTCAGCTCACCAAGTGCTTATCAATGAGTTCAAGGGCCTTCTCATAGTTTCTGGGCAGCTTAATTCTCTCCCACAAGTTCTTTGGCATGTGGGCTCTCTCTATAGTCTTCATATATAAATAAAAGACTCCTGAGTAACAACAATACAGAGAATCCATAGTAAGAGGTCACAACACTGTATTCAAAAGAAACATCTTTCCACATTTCTGCTCTTACTACATCAACGGCCAATCCTACGTGTTCCAGACCATAGAATGAGCTGAAAGATATGAACACAAACATAAATTTGACTCTTTTGAATTCGATTTGCAGATTTAAAATTACCATCGTGGTCTCGGATGGTGGCGTAGCGACTGTTGGCAAGTGGGCAAGAGCTCCGATTGCAGATACCGGTTACATTATAAGGGTTTCTGCAGAAGATGCCAGTTTCGATTCTACAAGTAAAGCAAAGCGAAATAAATTACTCATCAACAAACCTTAGACGAAAACAAAGAGAGAAGTGATGTCAAATAAAAAGACATACTTGGCCATATAACTGCAGTGCTTGTGCCTGATAACCTGCCATATCACCTCGTCGTGTTGCATCTTTCGCGATGAAATCCGGGTAACGGTTTTTAGGGTTCGGCGAGATTTAGGGTTTATGAGAGAAGAAGAAGGAGAAGCTGTGAAGGAAGGCGCTTTTGGGCCTTATATAGCCCACTGTAAATATACAAAACAAAACCCAAATGAGTTTTAGTGGAGGGTATTTGGTTTATGTCTTTTAATTTTTCCTTTTTTCCTTTTTTTTTATTTTGCTAAGTAAAAATTTGGAATAGATGCGTTAGGTTGTCTTAGACCATCTCCAACGGGAGATTCTTAAAGGGGTTCTAAGGTTTTTGATGTATTTAAAATAAATGAAAAACAAATTAAAACCTAAGAGTCGATTCTAAAAAANTCAAATCGGATGAGAAATACAACCAAAATACAATTCAAGAAGAGATGAGGAGTTGCTATCCCTTGGAGGGAAGGAGAGAAGTCGGTTTCGAATCGTCCTATCCACCAACGCTTTGATGACGTTAGGAGGAGAGATGGTGTTGGAGAAGACCCTCGCATTACGCTCGCGCCAAACTGCATATGTAATGAGTTGCAGGAGAAGTCTGAAGATAATGACATGATGTCTCGAAATCAGATTGTGCTGTTGCATGATGAAGTCCACTGCTGTCAAGATCCGAGAAGGAGGATTTCTCACTACTCGCCCCGCAAATGCCTGCCAGATAGATTGCGAGAAGGTGCACTCGAAGAACAAGTGCTCATGGGTCTCTGAAGCCAATGAGCACTTGTGCTAAGTAAATATTTGGAATAGAGGCCTCACCACGTCTAGTCTCACGAAGAAAATTATTACTTTGCTCAAAATGTAAATCACGATTTACGTCCTCCTTGCCATTGATCAAATTTACTAAAAGCATATTTAATGAACCTAGCAAAATCCTAACGGCTTCGCTTGCAAATGGTGAGTGCTTCGATGCAAGCATCTAGTTCTTATTGTTCCGGTTAAAGCAACTAAGTAATATGTGGGTAAAATCAGAAATGGAGTTCGAAGACTTTCGAATTTGTTAGGGATTTTGTCGGCGTATGTGATATACTCATATATTGCATTGTTTTATCATGCATTTCATGTGTAGTTTTGTGTAGATTTCATGCATAATCACGGTCATGTCTTGCATTTAAGTCTCATTTAGAGTCTTAGGGTTCTCATACTAGGTCCTAGAGTGTCTTGCATGTTTTGGAGTCCTTTTCAGGTATTAAACGAGGAGAATCCGTCACCCGAGGAAAGGAGACAAAGCCAGACACCAAGTATCGATCGATACCCCTCGGTATCGATCGATACCGAGACACCAAGGGATTGCACCGATGTCTTTGCTCGGTGTCACGGGTCGGTATTGCCACAGGAAGAGCCCGGGGGAAAAAGCCTTAACACGGAGCAGTGATACCGAGGAGTGACCTCGGTATCCAAACACCAAGTATCGATCGATACCCCTCGGTATCGATCGATACCCAAAGCTTCAGGAGACAATACCGACGTCACAGCTCGGTACCACGGGTCGGTATTGCCACAGGAAGATCCCGGGGGAATTGGCCCCTAATACGGAGCAACGGTACCGAGGAGTGACCTCGGTATCCCTTGAAGAACAAGCCCGATAGCAAAGGTATCGATCGATACCCATTTTAACCGGGTCGGTACCCGGTTTGTTTCGGGTCGACCCGGTTCGTTACTGTTCAGTATTTAAGCCCAAAAACCTAATCTTTGAGGGCTAAGTCTTTTTCTAAGCAAAAACCTCTCTAAGAGTGATTTGTAAAGGATTGATCTTCTTAATTTATGCAATCTAGTATTTGTTTTCATTGATTCTCTTCTTCTTATCCTCTTCTCTTGTTGATTATCCAAGATCCATCCATGAACTCTTCTCTTATCATAGATTTAGAGGTGTTCTTCATGGGTCTTGAGTAGTCATTCTAGGATCTTGAGATGGGTTAGATTTAGGGGATTCAAGGCATGATCTAAGGTGTTTAGGATTAGATTATCTATTATCCTTCTTTGTTTAATGTTCTTATTGCTAAATCTAGCTTGAGAGAGTGGATTTAGATCATAGGCATTTCATGCACACCAAGTGTATGATGAAATGCCTTGATCAATTATTCATGATCAATTATTCAAAGGATTTATGTTCTTAGCCTATGAGAATAGTTGTCTAAGGCATATTTTTGGTTGATCTAGTTTATATTCTCAATGCATGTTGATTGATAATTCACAAATGAGAGTTTGCTAATGAATTTGATAATTAACATAGTGATTAGTGCCTTGAAAGAGGACTAATCAAGATTAGAGATCATTAACCTAGGGATAGCTTGTTTGTGTGAATGAATGCCTCGGATCATGCTTGGGCTGCCTAATATCGATTACCCCATCTTAGGATTCGCTTTTGCTTATTGAATTTACAATCTTACTTAGTGTTTTGTTTAGTTCTAAATTGGTTACTTAACAACAAACTCGTTTAGCTTGAATTACTCTTGAATCCTGTATTCTTAGTGATTAGATCAAATCCCAATAAGGTTCGATACCTCTTATGCTTCAATCGCATTTAGAGAATTGACTCTTAAGGATACGAAAATCCTTGTATCAGTATGTCGTTGGTACGTCGGGGACGCTCGTCAGTGTACGTCGGTTGCCTTGGTGACGACTCGCCCCGGAGACGACATGCGTCTTAGCAACGACATGCGCTTTGACGACATGCGCCTTAGCAACGACATGCGCCTTGAAGACGATCTGCGCCTTAACGACGACATGCGCCTTGTCGATGACATGCCTTGACAATGACTTACGCCTTGACGACGACCTGAATTGATGAGTTAGGCTGTCTTAACGACCTGATGTCTTTTAGGTCTCTTCTTGTCCATTCCCCCTCCCCCCCCTTCTCAATGGAATGCATCTCTATTTATACAAACTAGAGGGTGTTGTCATTGCAAAATTACCCGAGAAATCGTTGTTGAAAGTAGATGAAGTGAAAGGTAAAGTCGTGGAATCGCCGCCTTCAACGTCAATGCTTCTAAGGTTTGACATTAATCTGTTCGGCATCAAAAGGGAAGATGATGAATCTATGTCGACTCCAAACAGAAGATGGCTATAACTTTTTGTGAGGATCGATCCAAAAATTCAAAGCAATATATCGAAATTTCTTAACTCAAAATTATAATGATATTATCATTACAATAATATTAAATACTTTTCAAACTTAAAATTAAGTTTTACAATAAGTTTTAAATTACAACTCTATCGATACGTTAGAGTTGTTCTAAATTTTGAAACAAAACATATAAGTAATATATAAGCAAAACATAAGCAAGAAATAAGTAAAAAAAAATTGAAAAAAAAATATAAAATTACCAAGTAAAACCATAGAATGCAATATATAATTAATAAGGTTTTGAGTAAGAAATACAAATTTAAAATAGATATCATCTACGTATATGAAAGAACGGATTTTGAAAATAATATTATATATGGTTGGTGATCACTACAGTGTTTATTCTGCTGGACACTCCATCTTTTTTTTTATAAAGACAACTGAATCGATCTAATTAGCGTTTGAAAGAATGGATCTGCCAAACAAAAACCATTTAGACTTGCCGCCAAACTGAAAGTAGAATGAGGTCAAATTCACTCTCTAATCAACCTACTTTATGCTATTTGTTTAGATTATCTAAACTCATCATCATCATTAAAAAAACAGTGAGAAACTATAACTCGTACCATCCATTCTATGAATTTTTTTTTGCTGATTCTAGTGTTCCCATTGTCCTTGGACTTTTCTTGGAACAAGCTCAAAGCCTTCATATACTCATCTTCGCGGACCGCTGAAGATCCTTCAAGTCAATGAACCTAAAACAGAATTTGAAAGATAATTTTACACCTCCAGAAGTTTCCAAAATCAAACCCACGAGATCTACAAATGAAACACTTACTCCAAATAGGGATTTGCCACATTGTTAAACATCTTCTCCGCCTCAAGTTTTGCTTCTGATTTGGTTTTAAACTTTATTGCAAGGCCTTCTTTCTTATGGAGCATCATCTTCTTAATGCGTCAAGCCGAGAGCTTCTCTGGGTTGAAATTTTTCAGCCTTCTTAATTGTTTATGTGATACTCCAGCTGCTGTCATTTCCATCAGCGGGAGACCCGAAAGGAATTCCACCAGAAAACGATAGTGATATATACACTGTGAAGCCCCCACATGGTATGTTTTCACATAAAACCATGCAGCGAGGGACTTCACTATGATAGATTTGAAAAGCCATATGAAGCTAACAACTCCACCAAAAACAAATATCTTCTCGATGTATCTCCCTGTCTTTATGTTCAAGCTTATCTCGCCAAACAAAACCATATATAATATTATTTTCAAAATCCGTTCTTTCACATACATATATGATATCTATTTTAAATTTGTATTTCTTACTCAAAACTTTATTAATTATGTATTGCATTCTATGGTTTTACTTGGTAATTATATATATTTTTCAATTTTTTTTACTTATTTCTTGCTTATGTTTTGCTTATATATTACTTATATGTTTTGTTTCAAAATTTAGAACAACTCTAACGTATCGATAGAGTTGTATTATTTTAAAATTTATTGTAAAACTTAATTTTAAGTTTGAAAAGTATTTAATATAATTGTACTGATAATATCATTATAATTTTGAGTTAAGAAATTTTGATATTGCTTTGGATTTTTGGATCGACCCTCACAAAAAGTTATAGCCATCTTCTGTTTGGAGTCAGCATAGATTCATCTTCCCTTTTGATGCCGAACGGATTAATGTCAAACCTTAAAATCATTGGCATTGAAGGCGGCGACTCCACGACTTTACCCTTCACTTCATCTACTTTTAACAACGATTTCTTATGTGTCTGGTTGTTCCAACCATGCATTCCCTTTGTAAATTCAAAATAATATTATATATGATTTTGATTTTGAATATTTTGAATTTGAAATCTTATCTATAACTTTGTTTTTATTAGAAATCTATCTGCGTGTTGCGCATATTTAAAGCTATATCGTGTTCTAATTTATTGTTATTTTTTAATTTCATTTTAAATATTTAATTGTGTGTGTTTATGTAGTTTAATTTTCTCCTCGCTTAAAAAATTTTATCAACAATTTTAAATTAACTAAACGGTTAATAAACCGTTTACATCGATAATGTCCAATAAATCAAGTTTAGCATTCTTTCCTCACTAAAATATTAAATATGTGAATTCGATATTTGTAATTCTTTTATATTTGTATATACTAAAAATGAAATATATACTATTTAGTTTTAAACTATAACAGTCAAAATTAAATTAATGTATGAATTGAAATGCTGACATATTATCGTAATTTTTTTTATAGCGGTACGAAATGCATGTTGGTATGGTTAATATAGTGGTAATAGATGGCGGTACGATAAGTGATGACGATTTTAAAATAAATAAAATTGATGTAGGAAACATTGCATCCACAATTACAAGAAAAGAGAAGAATTTGGCTGAAACTCGTCCACAATTTATTTTCTCGACTAAGAGAAATCATAGATAGAAAACTGCAAATATCCTCTAAAAACAAGAAATAGCATTTTAGAGGAGGAGTACCACTTGATAATAGGATTTTTGCTCCGTTTGATGAACTAATTTTGGCATAAGTATTCGCCAAAAATATGGGAATGAGATTGGTTGGATTTTTAGAAGCGAGAGAGAATAGGTTCTTCGGGGATGGAGAACAACAAAAAAATCACAAATCTTTTGTCAGCGATATTTCACAAAGAAAGCAATACTTGGACCAAAATATATTTTAGCATAAAGGCGCAAAATACTGAGCTTTTTGTGTGTTTGTAAAGACTGCATATACTGAACTTGAAGAACATGAAGACTAAATAATAAAATAAATAAAATTGATGATGACATTATACTATTATAGTAGTTTGTAAAGACTGCATATAACATTTTATTTGTATATTTTATTGTGGTAATTCTTAAGCATTATGACCATTGATTCTTTTTTAGTGTTGAATTTTTAAAAAAAATATTTTTAAATTGAAAAATACATATTATACTACTATAAAATTTTCTAACTTTTCTTATATGGTTTAAGTGTGATATCTATTGTATATATAAGTAAATCCAACGACACTTAGTTGTCATTGATCTCGTTCTAATCTTCAATCTCCTATAACTCATTTTCACTTAATGATGGCTATTTAAAATCTTTTGACCACTTTTTCTTCTTTTTCTATTGTGGCTTGTATAGCCTTTTTTATTTTCTCTTATCTTTGTGTTCATTTGACATATTTTCGACTTTGTGAAAATAAATTGTTAAAACTTATATTTATCATAAATCCATAGTATTTCTTTTTAACCCTTAAATAATACAATGTAGATAAAGTAAAAAAAGATTATTGTAGTTTTTGTTAATATTTTTCAGTAAGTTATTTTTTTTAAGAACTAAAAATTAAAATAATCTTAATTTTTTTCTCTTTAATGTTAATTTAAAAATATAGTTATTCATATTAGGTTTTAGTATATCAATTAAATTTTATTTCTATTCTTTAATTCATATCACTTTCTAAATTTGTAATAGGATTAGTATTATTTTTTTTTGGTTTAAATTCAATATATATTTATAAATGTAGTTATGTATAAAATAAATGCACATTTAAAATAAACTTTTAATTCATTTTTTTATTTAGGCTGATGTGGACACTCTAGATAGAGAGAGAACTCTCCCATTATATAATAGATTTCTACTGGGTTTAGTGAACTTTTTTTATTATTAAATGGACTGATTTTAATTAATGTGGCCTAAAGTGAGGGTGCTAAGCCCACATCCACCAGTTCTAGAGAGAGAATCGGAAGAAAGAATTAGGAGAGAGAGAGAGAGAAAGTGGTTGAGTTGTGTTTGGTGTTTTTGGTTCTTTTATGTGTAGCTAAACTATTTGAGCAAAATAAGTTTTAACGGTTCACATCATCGGTAGGTTGTTAGTTATCTGTTCATTACAACGAGAATATGACACCTTATACCGAGGGTGTAGTTCATGTGTGTAGTTCATGTGTGTCGTGCGCTATGTGCTCGTTCTTTTTGTCTATGAACTAAAATCTATGAGTTGGTTTAAAAATATTTCCACCACCTGTGTTTTGGTGTTTTCGGTGATGGACGGTTTAGTAGAATTTACTTACACAACATTGACTAATAAACGAGGTATGTCAAAAACTCCTACATAATCATAACATAATAGACCATCGTTTTCTATTATCCTTTTATCAGAACTAGGAGAGTATCCGCGCTATGCGCGGATTTTGTTTCATTTTATGTTGTAAATAATATGTTTTTAGATTTTTAATTATATTGTTTGACATAATAGAGTAAACTCAAAAGGCATAAATAATAGAGTAAATATTAGAATAAACGTTATTAAAAATTAAGCATAAATGACTAATAATTGTGCAAACTAAAAAATTATTTTATTTTGTGTTGTAAATAATATGTTTTTGGATTTTTAATTATATTGTTTGGCATAATAGAGTAAACTCAAAAGGCATAATTAATATAGTAAATATTAGAGTAAACGTTACTAAAAATTAAGCATAAATGACTAATAATTGCGCAAACACAGAATGCCAAGAAAAAAAAAATAAACAATTAAATAAGTAAAAATAATTTAATAAATAAATAAGTAAGAACCAATTAATTGTGGACACGTGTCACTCTCTCTTGTGATGACGTGGCAGTCACCTAGGTGAATACCCGCACATAATGTGCGAGTTTTTCTTTTCAACTATTTCAAATTTGTACTCCCTCCGTTTCTTTTTATTAGTTGTTTTGGAGATTTTATTTTGTTTCACAATATAAGTTATTTTCACATTTCTATGCAATTTTAACATTTATTGACTACTATGTGAGTCACATAATGTGACCAATTATACTCTGTAATTTTTTATATGATTGGGTGAATTAGTTTTAGCTTATATATTAAATATAACTTTTGAAGAAAAGTAAGTTTTTTAATAATCGTGTTTTTAACCAAAACAACTTACATTATGAAACGGAGGGAGTATATTTTTTTATGTTTTTGTAAAATCTAATTTATCTTTTGTTACATGTTAGTATATGCTATTATAAAAAAATTTATAAACCAATAAAAATGCATTGTGAATATCATTAAGAAATCGAAAGTTATATAAAAATAAAATAAATATCCAACAATATTTATAATTAAGTATAACATAAATTTTTGTTTAACATTTACACAAATGTTATTTAAGAGTCAATGAAAAAACTTTATAATTTCTTTTTCATTGAATGGTCTAAAACTTAATATTATGAAATGTATAAATTGATTTACTTTAAAAAAAATTTGTAACTTTAAATTGTGAATTAAATTGTGAAGAGTGACACATGTCATCTCTATATCAACCAAAAATGATGATGTGGCACTCATATAGAGAGAGTTGCCCACTCTTTATATAGTAGATTTCGTGACCAAAACGTTATAGAGTTGTTAGGAAACACACAAAACGTTGATGGTAAAAATATTTGAAAAAGGTAAAAAAAAAAAGTGTTTGGGTTTGTTAATTTGGTATCATTGGGTTAACTCTTTAAGGCCCAAGTTATAGCAAACTGTAAAAAGCCCAAAAGATAAAAAAAAAAACATTTTTCCTCGTCCTCTTTATAAAAACCCTTTTCTCTGCTTCTCTGAAAACCCTAGCCGTTCGGTCCTCTATATAAAACCTTTCTCCAAGTTGTGAGAAAAAAAACCCTAGATCTGAAGAAATGGCGACGGCGTTGAAGAAGAACAGGAAGAAGAGAGGACACGTCAGCGCCGGTCATGGCCGTGTGGGAAAGCATCGCAAGCATCCCGGAGGTCGTGGTAACGCCGGAGGTATGCATCACCACCGTATCCTCTTCGACAAGTACCATCCAGGTTACTTCGGAAAGGTGGGTATGAGGTATTTCCACAAGCTCCGTAACAAGTTCTTCTGCCCAATCGTGAACCTGGACAAGCTCTGGTCTCTCGTCCCCGAGGATGTGAAGGCGAAATCGACCAAGGACAACGTTCCGATGATCGATGTGACGCAGCACGGTTACTTCAAGGTCTTGGGTAAAGGTCATTTGCCTGAGAACAAGCCATTCGTTGTGAAGGCGAAGCTCATTTCAAAGACCGCCGAGAGGAAGATCAAGGAGGCTGGTGGTGCCGTCGTGCTCACTGCCTAGGTTAGGTCGTTTTTCGTTTCGTTTTAAAAATTATCTTGCCCAGTTTTTGGAAATCATTGTTGAACTCAGTTTGTTGCTTTTGGATTTTTTGAATGAGAGATCTCTTGATCAATACTACTGGATTATATAATTGTTATTTTGGAGTTCATGTTTGGTGTTGGTATTTGCTACTGGATTATAAAATTTCCAGCTTTTCACTTCTTGCTTCTTTAGTTTTTCTGTTCTGTAATGGATATTTTGCTTTGCTTTTTTTATTGGAAAAATTAGAAATTAGGAAGGATTACGAATAAACAGCGGACAAGTAGAAAGAGTGTTGGAGTCCTTTGATCTTATAAAAAAGTTTTTGTTTTTTATGGCATGATAATCACGTTATTAAGTAAAGAAAATACAATTTTTTTGGATTTTAATTTGGACTCTTTGGATTTTAATTAAAGAAAATACAATTTCTTCTTGCTTCTTTATGAGTTTCCCAATTGAAAAATACAAGTAGAGACAGAGAGAGTTTAGAGATTAAGACAAAGAGTACTACATAGATTTAGATTTAAAGAGTATAGCAGAACACAATAGTTGTTCATCAGAAGAAGCAAGCAAAATCACATTCTGGAATAACCAAAGTTATTATCGTACTGAGTCATGAACTCGTCGTTGAACTTCTTGAAACTATCCATGATCTCTGGCATCTCTTCTTCCGCAGGCAAGATCGTTGTCCTCAGATGGAACACACTGCAAGAGGAATGAGTTAATCAGAAGAGATCAAACGAGCAAGAACGAAAACCGGGTAAATTCTTAGTTCTTTACCCTTCTTTCTGTCCAAATCCAGAGCCAGGGACTGTGGAGATTCCTGTGGCTTCTAAGAGCTTTAGACAGTAGAAAACGTCTGGGACTTTTCCGGCTTGTTTTGCAGCTTGGAGAGCTCCCGGTGGTAACCGTATTTGAGGAAACGAATACATTGCACCTAACATATACACAAGAATCAACAACAACAAAAACTATCCAAATTTCTACACTGGACGGTCTTTATGCTATAATTTTTACCTTCTGTGAAATTGCACACGACGTTTTTGCAGCTGTTGAATCCGTCAGTCATGATCTTTGCTCTTCTTCTCAAAGATTCAAGAATCCCCTTGCTGTAAAAATGTGTAAAAGCGGAATTAATGATTCAATCCGGGGATGATGATCACAATTCACGAGCGTGTAAGCTTATATATATATATATACCTTTCACGGGCGAACTGGTCATATGAAATGTCTCCAGGATTTGGAGGACTAACCATCAAACCCATCTGCACAATTCATCACTCTCAGAACATACAGATGATTTCTACAAAAGCAAATCCACATTACATTAAGACTTTTGACTTACAAAGATCTGCGCAGAGACATTCGGGCTGAGGGCGATTGATGCAACCTTGTATATCTCTTCAACAACCTGCAAAATCAGAAATCATATTAAGATTATGCTATGTTTGACACATAACATAAGTAACTAAACAAAGGTTAAAACAGCGAGTTAAGACAAACCCTGGGAGGGATGTTGGTCATCTCAAAGTATCCACCTCGCTGTCCACATTCACCCCAATATCCTTTAGAGACAGTGTGGAAAGATACAAGCTGGACTTCTTTGCTGAACGGCGAACCCATGTCCATCAAAACCTTTTTTTTTTTTTAATAAGAATGTTCATGTTAAAAGAATGATCACAAATCAGGCACAAGTTGCAGAAACATGAAAGCGAAGATAGAAGCTGACCTTCTTGGAGCTGATAAAGGGACGCTCATCCTGGTATATGTTCTGCTGATAAACCTCGTCTCCCAGAAGAACCAATTTCTCGTTGTAACAGAACCGCAATATCTCTCTTAAGTTAGCTTCGCTTAGACACTGACCGGTTGGGTTACCGGGGTTAATGATCACCATTGCCCTAACCTGTATACCCATTCAAGACAAATCTGTAATTGGAGGAATAGAAACATACGCGTATACGCTAAATTCATCGATAATTGCAAGAGAAGAAGGAAAAATTGCTCACTGATATCCCTTGAGAACGAGCCTGAGCAACGGATTGTCGAAGGTTATTAACATCAAGTCCCCAGTTTTCAGACTCATCAAGATAGTATGGAACAAGAGAACCACCTAGAAGTGATATGGTAGCTGAGTAGAGTGGATACTGTGGAACCGGAACTAGAATCTACAGAACAGAAAAAATACTTATAAATGAAATGTCAGGGGTAAATCATAGCAGATACTAAGACCTCTTGGGACAGAGCATTACCCCGTCTCTCTCACCGCGTATAACACAATTCAAGATTTGCATCACACCTTTGCTGGCTCCATCAGTGAGATATATGAGTTCTGGGTCACTGTGATATGAAAATAAGAAGCAAAAGGCCTGAGCTGGCTTTGCTTTTACAACAAATATATCTCATTGCGGGACAACCGAAATGAAAGCAATCAATCACCTTGGATATCCATCACGCCGTTCAATGAACTCAGCAACCTCTTTCCTAACTCCCGGAAGGCCTCTTGAGTCGCTGTAAGCACCTAGTTGAAACAGAAAAAAAAAGATAATAAATTTCTGAATTCCACATAATTCGTGGATAACCGGCTAACTAATGAGTTACTTAAACACAATACCTAATCCGCCTGAAGTCAAGGAAAGATAATGTTTAGCTCTTGCAATAGCATCAGCTGGAAACAGCATTCCAACATTTGGGTCATCTAGTAGAAATGGAGCTTGACAAAGCGCAACCACCTGCAATTGGTTGTTTTCTCTTTTTAATATTTAGGCTCAACGTAGATTGAAGTCTGATCGTCTGAGGATTGTATAGCATACCTGGCGAGGAAATGTCAGGGGCTTCTGTCCTAAAGCATGAGGGTTCCCAACGTTTGTGAAAATGATCTGTTATGTAACATTCAGCCAAAGTGAACCAGTGCGAATAACTATGGACAAATCAAGTGCTTGATCATAATTGCAAATGCATATCAAGTCCAAAACCAACACAGAACCACAGGTCTATCTAAACTCTAAAGTTCCTAGTAAAGTTTGCTCAACTTATCATAAGGTCTTATAGCAGACGTTGGAGATTCTTGAGGACACATGATAAACGCTCAAGATGTATAAAAGTCACAAAATGAGCCAAAAGTGTTTACCTTTTTGCCTTCTTTCTGAAGCTGAGAAGCTCGGAGATAGAGTTCACCTCTTACGGCATACTGACACTTCTTCACGTTTTCATTCAGAGCATCGTAGTCTAAAGCCATTTATCTTCACACTTAAAGCAAATCGCTAGCTCACTTCAACCTTATCGAAACAAAAAGAGTTTTGTGTGAGAATCCATGATGTCACATCACCAATTCGAACCAGAAATCCAGATTGGATATAAATGAATCGATATCAAAGCTAATTGAGATTTTAAAAAACCCTAATTTATGGGTTCCAATACCCGAAACACAAAATTTTCCAGCTCATTTACGAGAACAAATTCGTAATCGTACAGGATAAAGGCGATGCCTTTTCAAATGGGTTTTCAAGATCTTTACAGAAAGAAAAAAGAGAAATTGATCAAAGGGGATTTCATGATCGATCCAAAGAGAACAAAAGAAACAAATTAATTAATGACCACACACCTCAATGCTGTGACCTCAAATTCTCTAGAGGCTCTCCAGAGAGTCACGTTCGAGAGCCGAAGCAAGAAAGAGTGTGAGGAGAGCTATTAAACTCTAAAGTGAGTGACTTTAAAATAAAAATACGATTTGTTTAGCAGATTACAATTGTGTGTCTGACATGAATTTGGATCACTCGTCAATCCAACCATGTGGCATCTTAACGAAGGAAGCAGCAGAGCCACTGAAAATCGACGAAGAAGATTTATATCAGACAAAAGTCAATTGCCAATAAACTTTCATTTTTATGCTACGACGACCGTTCTTGGAAAAAAGAAAATAAATTGGAAGAGAATAAATGTGGTGGAGATTCCAGATGGAAAGATTGTAAATTTTGTCATGTTACAGAGAAATTACACCAATAGGGTAGAGCCACGTCTCCTCCATTTTTGTTTCATCCTCGCAAGGTTTGTGTGTTTCCCACTGTCTTCTTGACTCCTCAATACTCTCAAAAGGCTTTTGATTCCATCACAAACTCCTCTGTTCTCACCAGGCTTGGCCCTCAAAATCTATTGGCTGGAAATTAGTAAAATGTATTCGAGGGAGTTCGGACTATTGAATGATTTATGAAATAATTGGCCGAAAATATACTTATATGAAATGATTTATATCATTTGAATGATTTTGCAAGAGATTTGCGAGAACAAGTAGCTGGAGTTAGGTGGAACACGTTTTAAAGGGAAAGTAATTCGCAGTGGTTTTAAAGGATCTTTTAAAAAGCATAATAAATATGGAAAGACAAAAAATCGGAAATAACTTATGTTCCCTAATTATGTCACTTATGTGGTTACTCTTTAAAGTTCATCATCATAGAATTAACTCGAAAATAAACAATTTTTTTCCTTGTAGCACACTGGTTAAATCTTTCAAATGAAAATAAACTAGTTTAAAGAAAGATAGAAAATCTCAGATTATGTGGAAATATTGTCTCATACTAAATTTCGAGACCATTGCAATTGATCCCTTTTTTTTTTTTTTTTGGTATCGAATTCTTTTTATTCTGAGAACAAAATATTTATTGATAAAAGGTGTAAATAAGTAAACAATTCATGTATAAAAAGACATCTTTTCAAGTTAATGATTGGAATTTGGAACCAACTTTAAGTTTATTATAAGATAAATTAAGAATAAAACAAATTAAACATCACTTATAATATAGTGCTTGACATCACTTAAGGCTCAATGCATTTGAGATCCTTGATGGTGGCAAGTCTATGGAGAAAGGCGTCAAAGTCATCGTCTCGGCCAAGCATACTGACACGTACGTACTTCTTATCACAGCCACATCGGTCTCCTCCTCTAGTCAAAACCTTCTTCTCCTTCAAGAGACTTCCGAGATCTCTCTCTTCTTTACATCCCAACCATGCAAACGCTGTAATCACCATTTCAAAAACGCAACCGTTAATATATTAACGACCAATACCGTTACAAATTCAACACAAAAATGATGTTTCGTTTAAAGTACCAGGAGAAGTGGAGATGGTTTTGCCAAAGAAGTTGCACAACGCTTGAGGGTAATTAGGTAGAGTGAATATGTCACCGGACTCAACGACCTCGCGTAGCCTCTCCCACCGCAACTTCATCTTCTCGTAACCATACTCGAAGAAGCTCTCCGATTTGGTCCGACAGGTTCTGGTGATTTCGTTGAGGATCGTGGTGGCTCGAGTCTGTGATTCCTTCGACACACCAATGGAGTTTATTGTTAGGTACTGCACCATCTTCTTAGCCACCTCTATGTCCTTCACTAACGCCCACCTTCACCCCAAAAAAATTAAGCAATGGTCAACAACTATGCATATAATGAGTTATCTTTCATTTAAGGGCCAAACCGGCATAGTTTAAGTTTCAGTGGTTAGTTTCTAAGCATGCCGATTTTCGGTATAAAAATTGATAATAGCGGTTATTGGTCAGGTACGATATATAGTTTGGATATCTAAAATTATTATCTGAAGTAGATCCATAAAATCACTACTTAGACTGGATAAGTGTAGTGTTAGATATTAGACATTCGGATACTTCAAATCACTACTAAAACTTTCACTAGATCAATAACTAAGGATTAGATTCGGATTCAAGTATTTCAAATCATTTTAAATATTTTGGATCTTTAAAAGTTTAACTATATATCCAAACAAAGAATTGAGGTATATATATATGTATCGTCACCAGTTGGAATATATATATTACAATGATCTAAATTGGTAATATCTAAGTGGTTAGTTTGACTCACCCGATGCGAGATCCAGCGTGTCCGGTGATCTTGGAGAAGGTGAAGAGCATAAGGTCGTGGTCTTGGCGGCGAGTGATGGGAGTGTAGTGTGGCCAGTAATACGCGAAGTCGTGTATCACTTTCCCGCCCTCCTCACCTTTCACCACCGGCTCTCTGATGGTCCCATCAGGGTTGTTCGGTGACGTCACCATCTCGATGTACGGTCCCTTCTTGTCGAACGTCCTTGCGTCTCCTTCCCATTTGTACAGCTTCGATTGAACATACGATGCCTCTTCAACGTATGTCTGTAACAAAACATAAACAACAAAATGTTGAACGTATTTTGAAGGAAGAATGTTTTCGGTAGAACTAAAAAGAAAAGTGGGGAGTACATGAGCATTAAAGTAGAGATCAATTTGTGTTATTTTCTTCTTATTTGTGTGAGGTCTCATGTGTTGTGCTCAATAAACAATATGTCCTCACGACCCCAAAATTTTTAAATATATACGTCAAACAACTTTTAAACAATGAAATTTTTTTTATTTATACAAAAATTCGGATTTTATTGACAATTAAAAACTACAATTATCTGATAAATGTCATTTTATGAATATTTTCGGTTTTAAGTCGTTTTAAGATTCGATATAATTTATTATCAAAAATATATAATTCTCTCCTAATCATAATTAATTAAACAATCAGAAAAAACTCCATAATCCACTTAATTTTAATTAAGGGTATAATAGTATTATCTAGTTTATTTTTAAATTTGCTTGATAATGATCAAAACGATACTTATATTTAGTATTCATATGACAATAACCAAATAACCAGATAAATTATCATTAATAAAATACATTTTTTTTACGACCAATAAACTTTTGAAAAAAAATTAAAAATGAGAGGAAAAATCATTGAACTAGATTATTGATATAACTATTCACCAAAAAAAAAAAGATTATTGATATAACATAAGAAATATAAATGTCCATTTGAATTTGTTATAACCTAAAATAAAAAAAATTCTTAAAATTTCTTATAACCTAAAATAAAATTAAAAAAAATATTCTTAGAAATGTCCATTTAAAATTGGTATAACCTAAAATTTCTTAAAGATGTAAACTAAAATAAGAAAGCAATATAATGATAAAATTATGAAAAGGGAGATTACGATACGAGGAGAACATGTTCGGTGAGTGAGGGCTTACGGAGTAATATGGAACCGCAGCGACGACGCTGACAGGTTTGGCCTCAGAGAGCGACGAAAGTGCGAACAAGGCTGCCTGACAAAGCTGCGACGAGCCAGTCCCCACCACGATGTAACGTTCCTCAGTCGCTGCGTTACCGATCGCACCGTGCAACGCCTTGATCGCCTTCGCAAGCTCTGGCTCTAGGAACCAACACACGTTCGTCGCATCGCTAAAGTAGCTCATCAGTTCCCATCCTTGTATCGCCACCGTACACCTGTCCTTCATCTTCATCCAATACTCTTGGAATGCCGTCGGATCTCCTCTGGGAAAAATTAACACAAGCAGATTTACCTTTCTTTTAATTTTTTATTCATCATGGATTTTTTTTTTTGGCATGTTATTTTTCAAATATGAAATCACAACGTTTAGCGTTTTCAACAAAATTTATTTGTGGATAGTGTTAAAAACAAATACTCTCTTAGTTTTAATTTATAGATCGTTTGAAATTATTTCACACAAATTAAGAAAACATATAAAATTTATATTATGCCCTTATTAATACATTACATAATTTTCTCTCTCTTATTAATATATTATAATAATAAAGTTAAATTCTGAATTTTGTTTAAAATTTTCCATTAAAAATCAAAAATAACACCTACTTTGAAACAAACAAAAAAAATCAATCATAAAACCACATATAAAGTGAAACGAAGGAGTACAAAAAAAAAAAAAAAGGTACGAGACTTATCAATTAATCTTTTAGACAAATGTGTTTCGGTTGTGTATTTAATGCAAATGTGTTTACTTTAGTTTCGGTTGTGTATTTAATGCAAATGTGTTGTTGGTAAAATCAGTATTGATGACTGTCAGATGCTTGAGATTTCAAACTTATCAATTAATCTTATAGACAATTTAACGAAATTAGCCAATTATTTTTAACCTTTTTAAAGAAGCAATCATGAATGTATGTTTGTTGTATAAAATTAAAACGAACTTAACCAAGTTTATATATTTATCGTGATGACTGTGCAATAAAAAGGTGAGTTATACGTAAAATTAACACATACTGATCGAGATTGATGACTGCATCTGATAAGCACTCGGTCTTGTTCGAATCACTGTCGGATTTCTTCGAGTTTTCAAACCCAATCATCTTCTTCGTGACCTTGTTCACTCTGTTGCTGCTAATGTAACAATGTGTGTGAGAATATATGTTAATGATTAGAAAATCGTATGGACTCTACGCTGCTATATATATTTTATAAGGAGATGGCGAATCATATGGGACGTATAAAAAAACGAGATGGAGATTTTTTTTTTCTTCCTTTCTCTTTTTGTCTTAAAAACGCAAAAGGTAAAAGATATGTGCTGTATCTGTCAACTTTGTGGTCAATGTGTACTTATTCAACACTGTTGGGTCAATCTGTATCTCATAATTATGTTCATTATTACGCCAAATGTCTTAGCGAATCTATAAGACCATCCATAATGGACATTCATCATATGTGTGTCTTCCCGATTTTGTTTTTGTTTTTTTTTAATTTAAATAATATAATATTTATTATTTTGGAAAGAGATGGTGAATATATTTTGGGAAGCGATGTCTCGGGGAAGACACAAAAACCACTATTCATTCTGTTTTTATTTATATAATATTGGGAAGACACCCACATTTATGTCCATTGT
>PKML01043527.1:230620-245464 GCA_002933935.1 Eutrema yunnanense | reverse complement strand
TTTTTTTTTTTTGTTTAATGGAGGGTGTCTCAATGAAACCACATTGTGGATGCTCTAAGAGCATGTGAAGTGGGAGTGTCTCAGCGAGACACTTACTATTAAAAAAAATAAAAATAAATGAAAAAGTAAGAAAGAGAAAAGGAGAGAGCGAGAAACCGTGTCTCATATGAGACATTGTGAATAAAAACTGAGACACCCTCGCGCTGACGTGACGAACGGGTATTGGTGTAAATTTTTTTTTCTTTTTCATTACTTAATTTTAAAAAATAATAATAATAATTTATTTATTTTTGAGAAATCCAAGGAGGTGTCTACCGTTACAGATGCTTTTATGCTCTACGAAACCTTGCGGTTGGTAATCTGCCAATTTTTTTTCGATTGAGACCGAAAGAATCACAATATATTGGAAGATACATGAGATGCAGATTCATTAGATCGTCCACATGTATATTAAATTAGGCAATGGCCTAAGATCACATCAAAGTTAACAAAATTATAGGGCCACATTTATTTCAAAATTAGGTTTATGTATATAGTTTAATATATGTGTTTAGCTTCTTTGTTTGTAAGTGTCCATAATTTTTTTTTACAGCAAACAAGTCCATAATATTAGAAAAAATTAAATAGTTTGGTTATCATATTTTTTTTTTTTGTCAACAGCCTAAATACCTATACCGATTCAGTAAACCAAATCGGGTGTATCGAGTGTACCTAAGTAAAATCTGCTGGGTGGACTCGAGCACCTCGTGCTAGCTTGTCCGCCACTGTGTTGTAAGCGCGTGGGATGTGTGTGATAGAGAAAAAGATGAACTCCTCCTTACTTCTCGCGAACTCCTCCAAATGTAGTGTAAAGGTCGGCCACTCCTTCGGTGTAGACACCATCTTCACCAACTCTGAGCAGTCTGTTGCAAAAGCTATCGACGTCTTCTGATTTGCAATCATGCAATGCATCGCCCAGATGAGCGCTTCCAGTTCTATGTGTAGCGAGGAGAGACTTCTTCGCAGATTTCGTGACCCCATCATCATTCCTTCAACTCCTTCCTGAAAATAGTGCCATCCTAAACCAGAATACTTGTCCGTCTCCTTCCACGATCCATCGATGTAGCATCTCAATCCATCGTAATCATCAGTCGAAGCCAACTCCGTATTAAGGCCAATATGTTGAGATATTACGTATGGTTCACTACTTTGTGCCGTTTCCCAAGTTATGGCCTCCGTTTCCGCTATCCGCAGTATCTCTTGTGGGTTCCTATCCACATTTGTGAAAACCTTAACATTCCTTGCTTTCCAGATATTCCACACAATCCAAGAGAAAAATGCGTTCTTGTTCGTTGTTGGGAGTCTCCAAAAAAAGATGATCAAAATTAGAGAAGACATATGTCATCGGAAAATCTCCCAGGGCCGATGGAACACGAGAGAGTGCCCATGTTTGTAAAGTCGGTGGGCACTCGAAAAGAACATGATTAATCGTTTCCCCGTCCATTCCACACCGCGCACATTGAGTATCACAATTTATTCCTCTAGCACATAAATTCGCTGAGACCGAGAGACAGCCCGAGATGGCCTGCCAAATGAAATGTCTCAATTTTGGTGGGCAGGCTAATTTCCATGAATGGGCATGTAATTTCGTCACGTCCAGACCGTAGAGGTCATTCCCGAAGTTGTCTGGTTTTTGTTGCTCGATCTGATATCCCGACCTAATCGTATATTTTCCTGTCTTTGTATAAAGCCAGCCAACAGTGTCTGGTCGATAAGAGCTACTGATAGGTAGACAGCGAATGATTTCTGCATCGTCCGGGTCGATAATTGCATTTATCAACTCCATATTCCACGTTTGTGTCGCTGGATCAACCAAGTGATTGACCCTTAGATTTGGGTAATAATTATACCATTTACATGTTGCTGACCTCGGGGTAGATGATAGTATCCATGGATCGTTCCATACTGAGATAGACCCTCCTGAACCAACTCTTTTAATGAGCCCTTTTGCAACCAGAGATCTAGCCGAAATAATGCCCCTCCATCCAAAAGACGGGGAGTATGATCTTATAGGATCTAGTGGGTTTGTGTTCCGAAAGTAACGACACTTGAAAACCCGAGCGAATAACGATACCGGCTTATCCATTAGCCGCCATAGTTGTTTTGCCAGAAGTGCTGTGTTAAAATCCTCTATTGATCTAAACCCAATTCCACCGTCTGATTTGCTCCGACACATCGTCCTCCATGCTAGCCAGTGCATTCCTTTCTGTAGATCTCCAAGCTAGTTTGATTATCATATCTATAGAGAAAAAAATGGTTAAAAATTCGAATATGTAAATTTGATAAATAATTTTATAAAAAAAAGTAATAGAAAATTGTAATTTATAATTTCTATATTATTATTATGTTTTTTTTTATCAACTTATTATTAATCATCAAACGTAGTACAAGTGATACAAATAATACATAATACATAAAATAAATTACAAACAATAAAACAACGAAAGTAAAATTTGGTTGATCTTTTTATCCGAGAAGTTTTACTCGCTCAAAGAATGTCCACACCATCTTTCCTTATATTCGCATCTGATGCGATATTTGGCTGTTATCCAATCTTTCTCATGTTGTATTACACTGACACCTCCCCAAGTAAGAGCTAAAGATATTATACGAAAAAGAATCCAATTTATTGATTCTTTCGATAGAAATAATTAATACATGAGATTGCCAATCTTCAACGACTGTACGAATGTCGCCATACAACAAAGAAATTACGTCTTCCGCTCCAAACCCTTGTACCCTCCATGGCGGTTTCCATGGTGGTAGATTCCATAGAAATCCCATATATAGCAGAGTAAAAAAAACGATAAGAATCAACCTAGAATCATCTGATCCAAAGGATTCTTCCGTTGACAGAATACTCTCATTATTTCTCTCAATTCTGATGATGCCAGGGTCGAATACCCAAATGACATCTCCAAACCAAATGATGGAGACGACTAGAATTTAGGAAATTCTCATAATCAACATACCAAAAACCATCAACATCATTACCTGAATATTGATGAAGATGGAGCATCATCGTGCACTGGGTAGAAACCCACGCCGGATATATATGCGTAGTGGATGGTAATAGGAAGCCGCTCCACATCGCCAACAGAAACCTTTGTCAAAAAAGATTGAAGAAATCGGGTTACAAACCGATAGAGAATCATGAATACAATGAATATCATGATTCCAATCATCTGCAACGAATCTAAAGTTGCTTCACGATCGGAATTAAACCCATCGCCGACATAGTCACGCATCGATTGGCCGACGATTCTCCAATCGACGGTTAAAAAATTGCTCCGCCTCGGTCAAAGCCCCATCGGCTTCGATTGCACGGATCTCTGCAGCGAAGGATGGTCGCGTTTGAACTAGGAGATCGGATCCGGATCAACGACGCCGGAGATCGGAACAATCCGACAAAAAACCGTCTCTCTATTCGATCGTCTTTTCGATTGCCTCAGAGAGAAGAAATCTCTCGGACAGAGATCATCATATAGAAGGAGAACAAGGACAGAGATCTCGATGCCGGCCGACGAAAATTACAGAGATGCGTACGAAAACCGATGCCGGCCGGCGAAGATTTCAAAAACACGAGATCATAAAACGATTGAGAAAAATCTCCCTTGCGATCGCCTCACTCGCTTGTAAAAACAATTTTTTGTTTTTTTATATTATTATTATGTTTATATGTTCAATTCAATATTATAATTTTTAAAAAATTAATAAGAGCCATATTTTTAAAATTTACCTTAAGCTTCTATAAATGTAAGCACGGCACTGTGTCTATGATGAACCAAAAATAAAACAAGATGTTAAGAGAAGATTCTGATAAAGCAATTGAAAAGTTTGGATGAGCCGAGCACAAAGAGAGCTCACACGGCAGTAGAGAATACTGACACAATGTTGTTGCTGAAGAAACTAGGGCGAACGCCATTCTCTAGTACTCCGATCCGAGAGAATAACCAATGGGTCCAGAGTGATTGTTTGGCTTAGAAAAAACAGACGTAGGACAAAATCTATATAAACCGCATGCATGCATACCCATGTAAACATTTCATATTCATCATTTACACATTTGATAAAATTAATCAATCGGTACATTTCTTTTCTTACAAACAAAAAAAATCTCCGGATCTTTGTCCTGAGCCCTCAATCCCAAAAAATCTCATCTATTTATATATGCCGATAATTAAACACTATTGACTTTTTTTCTTTCTTTATGGACATTTCGAGTTTTTACCCGGTCCACCGTAATAAAAATAGTTACCCCAAACCCGGTTCACTCCTCCTCTTATGTCATAACAATTCGGATGATCCGCAAGAACTCTAAGATTAGATATCGGAATAAGAGTATTGTCCCAATCTACCATCTGAAGATTCCTAAAGTAAGATGCTTTTCCAAAACCTTCACCGGAAAAATGGCCACTTCCCATTTGGGTCCAAGTATGTGAACCACCTGGTCGTGTGTTCACGATCTCGCCACCGAACTGGACCATGTTCCCATGCTCCCTCAGGTGTGTGAACAAAGATACGGGCCAATATCCGACTAGTGTACCCGACCCGAATTGGAGCCACCAGTGTCCGTGCTTCGGGTCCTATATACATGAGTTTTTTTTTTTTTTACCAAGTTGCGTTATTGGAACAATTCTAAAATATCATATATAAACATGAAAAAGTTGTGTGAGCTGTGTTGACCGTACTTGATTGATAAACCAATCAAGAATTGTAGTAGTATGATCTTAGGGAGACACTAAATTAATGCCAAAATAAATCGGGTTTAATTTATTAGGAGACAATTCTATATAGTGTATCGTGCACTTGAGTGCTCAAAACTCAAAAAAAAAATAAAAAAACTCCTTTAGATAAAGGGAGAAAAATAAAGTGATTATAAAAGAGAGAAATCTCAATTTTACCAACGAGTATGATGAAATGAAACTAAAACAGTTTAGATATACATTCATAGTGATGATAATTAATTACCTTCCAAATCAATAAGCTTATATCGAATTGTCCGCCTTTATATGATGAAACGGGAGAAATCGCAGCTCCAATCGCAATTCGATTGTTTGTTTGAACAAAACCAGAACACAATAGGTTATAGCATCCTGTTGCCTGATACGCATCCGACTGCAAAAAAAACATAAAAGGTTCTATATAGCATCCTTCTTTATGCCTCAACAAAAAAAAGCTTTTAACTAAAAGTATATTGTATGAAAGTATATACCGTCCAATAGGTGAAGAATCTTGGGTTAGTGTCTCCGTACAGCTCCGGGCTAACCTGTCCGACATAATCAAAAATGCTAAAAATTTAGAGCTTTTTTTTTTTTTTTTTTTGGGAGCATTTATCTAATTAAATAAGAGGATAATACAAATTTGTTAAAAAAAATAGAAAAATAAAGACAAAAGAAGGTGATGGATGGCACGTGCCTGCCAACCAGCTTCGATAGTATTAAGATCGTCGGCGAAAGAACCGGCGATGACCCAAATCTGAGACAGACTAAACTCGTATTGGCTACTGACACGTGGCGTCCACACGTTTATACTTGCTTTTGCTCCGTAATATTGACTTCCCGATACGTATCCCACCGCATGCTACAGTTTTTATTTGTTTTTTCATATTTGCTAGAAGATTATACTATAATTTGTAAATCGAGAAAAAGGGAAAATTTCGAGCAAAGAATAAGATGAAAAAAAAAGAGATGAAACAAAAGTAAAGAATAATAATCTCTGACAAGTAAAATTCTGTTTATTGCATTGCAAAGATTTCCGAGAAAGGTGGTTTTTGGTATTATTTATGTATCCATCTCTTTTTAAAGTTAAATTAAGAAAAAAGTATATAAGCTCTGACTTTTTTGATAAAATTAATCTAATGAATAGTATGATCGATACGTACCTCGTGGCCGTTACTGCTCGAGTCCCTTCTCACGCGCCTGATTTTCCGACCATATCTTCGGACGGAACTTGCTCTTAACATGTCTTGCTCCGTCGTTCTTCTGATCGGAATCGTACCTTCCGGGCAAAACTCACCGGTCAGGCTCCAAAGCTGAAAATCTTCATGGGATTCATTTTCCTGGCTATACCCTTTAGGCATCTCCGGTGGATCCTAATTAAACATATTATTTTTCATAAAATTTAGAGACTTTTGAGACTGAAAAGAATTATGATAACTAAGTAGTATAAGAAAAATGTGTGAACCATTGGTCTTTGTCCATGTAACAAGGGATGATCAAAAGCAGGCTGGTGATGAGATGGAACACAATCTATTGTATCTCCATCTGAGCTCTGAAATCACCACAAGAACATTAACTTAATTAGTCAGAACCTTGTTTGTAAATTCATTATTATTTTTTTGAAAAATTTATTAAAAATCGCGTAGCTTATAACATATGCAGAAGAAAGAAACAAAGTTTGGATATTGCCTGAATGGTCTTCACGGAGGGTTTATTGATCTTTTGGAGCTGTTTTCTGATGAGTTTCAGCTTCTGAGTCTCTTTTTGAGGCTGGAGAGTCTCAAATCCGGCGGTGGAATTTTGTAGAGAAGCAGAGGAGGAGAAGGAAGAAAAGAGGAGACAGAGTAAGAGGATGAAAGTGATCATGATCAAGCAAGAAGACATTGTAATGGCTGAGAAATCTCCTTTATTTCACCGTATATATTGACTTTTCTGAAGAGTATGAAAAACACTTTTAGTGTGATGAAGACGAAGGCAAAACATTTATTGCAAGCTTAATGTTGTTGTTCGTCTTCTTCATGTCACTGACACATCTTCCAACAAACCCATTAAAGACATAATGACTTCTCTAAGGAAAATCCAGAGCCCCCAAAATCCAAGACATTAATGAATCAACTCACTCCCCAAATTAAATGGATTAGACTAGTTATATACGAAGCGTAAATTAATACACATTGTGTGTTGATAAAGTTTTGGGGCATGTGGGTTTACACATAACGTGTGAAATCATGGAATTGTGTTTTTGTGTTTTTTTTTAATTAGGGTTTTGGAGGAGTTTTATATTTATTAAACGTTATAAAAAAATGAGAGGGAAGATTTTGATGCCTTTATCGTTATGTGAAAGCGGTATTTTTATAGTAAGGTGAAGAAAGATGAATACAATTGGATTTGGTTTGAATTTTTTTTTTTTTGGACCTTAAAAATATGAAAATTGAAAACTTTAAATCTTGATTTTCTCAAAGATCTTTGCTTTCTTATTGTTGTTATTCACATATTCTCCCTAGAAATACCTCTTTTTACCCTATCTTTGAATAGCCAGCTAATTTTAGCATTATTTATTACAATTTCTATCTCATCGTGTCTAAGAAAACTAAGTTTCCTTTGATCTACATTTCGTCAAATTAAGTTTGGTACGTATGTGTTGTTCGATTTCCCTTGAATATACCAAAGGGTACATTGTCCTTTGTCCCAATTATTTAACCATTTAGGAGAATATATATATATATATATATATATATATATAATTAATAAATCTCACTTAATTTGGCATAATGATTTGCAAAGCATAAATTTTCATGTGACTACAAACCTACGAGGATACATGCATGAAGTACTTATAGGCTCCAACATCCAAACTCCAAGAGCACGTTCGTTAAATAATATATAAACCCAAATTTTTAAAAAATTATGATTCAATTATGGAAACGCAAGAGCTATCGCAACAGGAAATGGAATACAATATGAGACATGGAATTTCTCTACAAGAATGTATTATTAGTCAATCTTCTAATTGCACTTACAAGTTTTACCTAAAGCGATCTATGACAAGCTCAAGACACATTTTGACTTGTCTAACTAGCGTCTAACACGTTCAAGGATCTATACACAATCCAAAAACCTCATAGACAAACCCCTTAGCCTCTTGGCTTTTGCTTTCTTATAAGAAATCCAAAACCCATTTGCTAATGATTCTCTCTCAATTGTGTTAAGAACATACAATACTTAAACACTCATATTTATACACAATAGGTAAAAGACTAACCCTAGTCAAATCTCACATTTGAGATAAAGGCAAATCTCCAAGGATATGCCATATTTCCTTTCTTCTTCTCCTCATAATAAGGAAACTCCTCAAACTGCGATATCCTCTCCAAGATGTTCGTCCATCTCAGCCACCGCCTCTTGCTTGCCTCTTGGCTCGTCCATGTCGGCTCATAAGTCTCGTTCAGCTCACGATTTAGCTCCACATCATCAGGTCTGCATTGCTTCCTTGTGTATCACTTCGTGTGCTATTTCCAACTGATACATCGATTGATTCAAAACAATTACATCTTCAATCTACTTCCAACTAGATGATTCAATGCATATGTAACATGTCATGTTCCCACAGCTATGAATGTTTTGCTCTGATAACTTCTCAAATCAGTCAGCACAACACCAACAAAATTTCTTAAAATTTATCCACATTAGTTTGCTAATAATTAACATTTAAATATTTAGGTCAATGTGAGTATATTCAATAACAAAAAGATAGACATATAAGTTTGGTTGGTATAATATAATACTACTTGAGAACCACAGCTCGATATAAAACCTAAAAACAAAAAAAAAACAGAGCTCGATATATCTATATTTGGGTCCGAGTCACCCTCAATTGAAGTTGATCATATCGCCCACTTTGATATGGCCATGAGATTTAATCCAAAACAAGATATTTCCATGAGACAACTAAATAAATCAAGGGGTTTGATTATTTGTGTTGGTAAAAACTGGGGAGCAACTTTTACTAAGCACATAATTAATCACCTTAACTAAAATTATGTAATTAACCAGTATTAATATTATATAATTTACTTTAGAATCATCTATAATAAAGTAAGTACAAAGTGTGGAATGGAACTCGAGAGTGTATTTGTTTGAATGATATTGTCCAGTGTCTTTAAAATCGAGGGAATGATTGAGAGAGCCAAAAGCATGCAAAGTGCAAACATGATTGCCTGCGTTAATTAAATGTGAATGCAATCCAACACCTTCGACTAACTTTCATATACATATCTTTCCATTTTAAAAAAATAAAAATTAAAAACCGTTTCATATATTCCTATATTAAAAAATAATTCAGATGACAATATAGTTTTTGCTGGAATTATTATTCCTATCGTAAAAATAATTTTAAGTGCGTCACTATAATAAATTTAAAAGACTCATGAGAATTAAGTCGGTGCACATTGACATTTCTCTAATTTCTGATTCTTCTCATTTTTTTTTAAGCCAAACAAAAAAAGAAAATAAAATTACAAAGCAAAGTTGATCCGGCCTTACGATTAAGTTTGACTTAGAATCGCCTTCAAAAGAATCGAATCCGAACTTGATTTAATTAAACTTTATATGGAGTAGACATAAGAAACTCCATTATTCATCAAAATGTATATTAGGAAGAAGCTTATATCACTCTCAAACCCCAAAAAGCAATTAACAGATAAAGTAACATTTTTAATAATTAATTATTATTATTATTTTTTTTTTTTATGTCTTTCGGCCCCTGGGAGTAATCCTAAGCCCAGACTAATCTCCCAGGTGAGAGTGACACAGCCCACTTATAATGTCCCACTTGGCCAAGTGCTTGTCCTGGTAATTTCGCTTCCGCGGGGAATCGATCCCTGGCCTAGACCAACAGGACCGACATTCACCGCAGGAAGGGAACCACCCGACCACCAACAACTTGGTTAATAATTAATTAATTGATAGGGAGAGAGAAGAAAAACAAAAGGCGAAGAGAATTAAAGATGAACATTAAAGCTAACAAAAGGAGAATGGGAACAGTTTGATGTAAGAGCAATGATAGTGTCTCTAAAGCAAATCCTTGAGCTCAGCTTTTTCTCATTTTATCTCGACCATATACAAGTTGGTATTTCTGGTTAATTGAGATCAATAAGGACTATTATGTAAACTATTTGAAACAAAGTACGATTCGGCGTTGGGGTTATTAACTATGATATGATGAATCATTATTTACAAAGCGGCGTGAAAGGATTGACGTTAATGTTCGGACCATGCATGCACTATGTTAAGGGGTACATCATCATGAATTATTCTTATCGTGAGCTGTCTAATATTTGATGTAACCATGAAAATATTATAGGCTGCCACCACAAATTAACCACATTGAGATGACATGGTATTGTTAATCTTCTCTAATTACCACTATATTTGAAGTCCCGGTAGGACTCATATCATAAGTATTCAATTCCAAATTCATCAACTTGATAAAACTAAGCGTTAATTATATTGAATATATTGCATTTTTAATCATAATTAACTATTGTGTACGCTGTAAGCGGCAAGAATATGTGGTTCTTTCACATGTAGATTTAGTACGGATATCCTTAGGTTATTATAAAAAGTATACTAAGAAAATGATGAGAATATCACCTCGGATTCAGAGGACAAACGAGCCTAAAATGCTTACACTCTCAAAACCACCACTCACACTCTCAAAATCAAAGAGCTTAAAGTCCAAAACTAACCAGTATAGATAGTGTTCCATGATGCCAATAGAGAGAATGACGCAATCAAGGTCAAGTTTCCTTATTTGGAACAAAACGGTGACCAAAACACCAAGCAATATATGGTCAAGATGGACCATTCAACCACTTTATCATCCACGCCTAAAAAGAGAAGTCCATCTTGCTGTAGTATAAGGTCTCAATTCCAACAGAAACACAACAAGAAAGACTTTTTCTTTTGTGGAATCTTCCATTCATTGAAAACCTTCGAAATGCACATAATGATCTTTATTGGTTCCTACGATTTATCTAAAACAAAAACAAAAAACCTAATACTTTTAATAAGATTATTTCCTATTTAAACAAAAAATATTATTTCCTAATTATACATAATTATAGTAAAAAAAAAATTTCAAAACTTGAAATATCATTAAAATGACAAAAAGTTTCACCTGATCTGAATTTAAATAAGATCTCCTTCCTCCAAATAAAAAAAAACCCTATAAACTTGATAAAATATGTACTATGGCTGTGGTTATATGGTTTTTTCCTCCCCATATTTTTTTACAGATTTATAAACTATAAAAAAGGAGATAAAAGAGAAGTAGATCATCAGTGTATATCTAACTAATATAACATTACGAATAAAAAACATGTAAGACAGAAACAGAAGTTGACATGTTTGAATTAGAACCCGATATCCAAACATTATCCATCTACATTCACACACAAGATCTTCCTCCTCTCTTTTTTCTTTCTTTTTCTTTATCCGAAATTAATCAAATTGAAGAGAAAATATAATAATACATAAATAAGCCCATAAAATCAAACAATATATTCCTCTTTCCCGTTATCCCCAATTCTCTCCTTAATAAATTATTGTTTAACGAGGGTAGAAAGCGCCAAACAATTATCAGCCATTTGGCACAAAACGCCGGCAGATTTATAAACGACGTTGTTGATCTCCAGACTTCCCTTCATTGCGTCGCTGCAAGTGTCGTAGTCC
Source organism: Eutrema yunnanense (assembly GCA_002933935.1). Classification (NCBI taxonomy): domain Eukaryota; kingdom Viridiplantae; phylum Streptophyta; class Magnoliopsida; order Brassicales; family Brassicaceae; genus Eutrema; species Eutrema yunnanense. The sequence continues at coordinate 233,972 of PKML01043527.1, read as the reverse complement.
GTTAACGCAGCGCTAAGGTTAATGTTGAGGCTAAAACCATCATTTTCCTTAATGTTGTTAAGGGCCTTGTCCAAATTGTCAAACGCGCTATTGAAGTTGGACAAACAAGTCGCGACTCCTCCCTCGCGTTTCAGCTCTTTCTTGGCGATATCTCTCGCTTGCCTCGTCCTCTTCATTAGCTCTCTTATGGCCACATCCGTCGCTGCGTTCACATTCGTTTGACCCTTAATGGTACTTCTGCATAATGCCGGAAAATCCGCCACCGTGCAGGGGTCGCTGAGAGAAAGACTCAACGCTGCCGCGCTTTGGCTTGAGGCGACAAGGAGGAGGAGGAAGATCGTGCCGAGGAAGGTCATATGGGGATTGATTGACATTGTCTGTATAATATATACACGGAAACGTCTATATATATATATTGTGTGTATATATATATATATATATATACGTTCTTGTGTTTGTGATTGAACACCGGGTGGTGGATTAGTTTTGATGAAGAGGAGGGAGGTGAGTTTATATATGCATATGCGAAAAAATGGTTAAATTTAGTAAGTTCTTGAAGACATGTTTTGAGTAATTTGCCACCGGTGAATTAGACCGGAACATAACTATTTTGGTATGTTTGTTAGTTAGGTATAATAATGGTTATTGTTGTTCTATTTTGGGGAAAATCATGATTTGTTTTTAACATATAAGGAAGTTTTCTTTGAAACCGAGTTGAATTTCAGTTACATATACAGTGTATTATCAGATAATTGATGGGATATGTGCAGTGGTGTGGCATAATATAGTCTTCTTAATCCATCGAAAGAAGGATAGATAACAACTCCTCTAAATTTATGCATCATCCTAAAACGAAGCTTCTCTTAAAAAATCAAGACAAAGATTGTGAATCGATCTGGCGTAGAAGTGCCATCAAACGCTATTCGTTTACCTCACAGCGACCAAATTCCCCATGAAACCACCGCATATCTCATAATGCCGGGCACTTGAGAACCCAGCTTCTAGAGCAAGAGTCTCTAGCTCTTCTCCTGCAAAAGAAAGACCAGTTCCACTATTCCAATATCAGCTAATCAAAACACACTATAGTATAAGCCCTTCAAGAAAAGACAAATGGCAAAGATCTTTCAAGTTTGATTCTTTAATGCAGTAAAAGCTTTGGAATCTGGAGAGGAAAATGGGTGAAATGTCGCAAATCCTTACAATATATCGTGTTCAGCAATACTAGTGACGGAAAACGAACCTGTTAGGTAACCATTGATTGAATACTTCAGATACTCATACTCCTTTGCAAGACCATAAACAGTAGCCACCGGGACAACTACATTATCAATCATCCAATCCTTGCAAAACCAAACCACCAACCAAATTATTTTCCTCAAAACATAATTCGCAAAATAAACGAAACCGCACATAGCAGCAGCCATAGTAGAAGAAAAACGAGCACCTGCATAAACGTAGTAACGGATTGGTTGCTCTTATTGAAATCGAGTATGGATACTCTTGAACCTAAAACCAAAAGGAGACAATTAAGTAAAGCACAAAGCTTTTGGTATACAATGCAATGTCAATAAAAAAGCTATACCGGGCTTCAAAATTCGATACATCTCGCTCATGGCTCTATGTCTATCAACAACGTTTCGAAGACCATAACCCATTGTAATAGCATCGAATTTACAGTCATCAAATGGCAAATCAGTGGCATCACCTTCAATCCACCTATAAAAAAAAAAGATAACACACATTGATACATATTAATGTGAGTCTTTTCCCCAAGAGATGTTAGAACACAACAACAAGCGTGAATTGTACCAGTGCTCACTCTATACACTTGTAACAAGACCTCGCTCGAAGATTCTGTCTAGATGATGCAGAAGCTAGTTGTTCACAGGAGAAATCCAGACCCATCACCTATAAACAAGAATTTTCAGGATTAGGCAAAGTAAATAAACAGCCACATTTCAAGAAGACAAACCATGGAAATGTAAGAGAAAGGAGAAGAAAAGAATAAACCTTGCCAGTTGAACCAACTTTCTCAGACAAGATAAAGGCTAAATCCCCACTACCACAACACAAATCCAGCACGTTATCTCCTGTTTTAGCTCTAATTTCAAATAAAAAAAAGACCCAAAAATCAGGAAAGATAGAAAGATTGATTAAACACACGAAGAGATTGAAATGACTATAGCACTCACCCGCTCCAGGAAACAGCCATGTTTTTCCAAATCCGATGCTGGCCTAAGCTTAAGAGATCATTCAACTGCAAAACCATACAAGAAGACGATGGTTTTTTGTCGGGGGAAGGCAAAAGAAAGAACCAATGAACATGTAGCAATTTGATCAAACGTTATCGTAAACAGGAGCAATGCGGTTGAAGAGAATCTGGCGGTCGTTCGAATCCGAGCACTTAACCACCGTTCTCCGTCGCGATCGGGAATTCGCCGGGAGTTGGCCGGTGAAGGCCACCGGGAAGACGATACCAAGTAGAGCCGCCATTTTTCGGCCGCTGAGTAACGATCATGTTTGCTTTTGTTCCGATTACTCTATCTGGTTTCAGTTAGCTAATGGGCCAACTTCGGCCCAATAAACATAAATTAACAGATCGTGAAGAAGTTTTCAATTACTGATTGGGTAGGACGGATCGGTAAGTGATAGTGGACAATTAGAAGAAATTAAAAAAAAAAGGCGATAGCAGTAGAGAGACAAAAAGAAGATTGAGGATATTTTTTTTGTGATTCTGCTAATTGTTACTGTTTTTATGATTGATAGCTATTAAAAACAGTAAATTCTTTATCGCAGGAATAATAATAACTCTACAGGAAAGGTGCAAATCCTGAAACTTTTAAAATCACGGGAGGACAAACTTTAGAAGAGACCAAAGTTAATTAATTATTGAAAAATATTCTAAAATAGCATATAAAAAAATTATTTCAAATCTAACATACCAAATTTAAAATTTTTAAAATAGCACAAATAATTATATGAAAATACATATTTATCCAAAATAAATTGGGAGATTTTGTTTAATAATCTAAAAACTTCTTATAATTGAAAAGTAACCCATGTTTTCAAAAATTTGAAAACTAACATTTTTATTAACTAACAAACATGTAATATCCTAATAAATTTGAAATTAAAATAGATATTCAATATAGCTGATGATGAAAGAAGTGTCTAGCTTAGGCCTGGGCATAATAACCGAACCGAATGAAACCGAACTGAACCGAACCGAAATTAATGGTTCGGTTAGGTTATGGTTACTTCACAATAACCGAATGGTTTTTATTTTTGATATCCATTGGTTATGATAACCGAATGGTTATTAACCGATAACCAATGGGTATCCATGGATATC
>PKML01043527.1:195931-229051 GCA_002933935.1 Eutrema yunnanense | reverse complement strand
AAAAAAAAAAAAAAAAAAAAAAAAAAAAAACCCAAGTGATTTATCTCTGCCGATGGTCTCCACGAAGCTTCCTTGCTTCAAAGAAGGTGGATTTGAAGAAAGCTCACATAAACATTTGACTCGATTTGTCACTCACAACACAACCAAGCGATGAAGACAGAAGATCAAGACACAAGATATGTTCTCCTGCTGGTTTGTCTTCAACAACATCGATCTTCTTCTGAAAGAGACGAGCTGCATCTGCTGTTTCTCAGAGTACTACAGCACCGGATTTTTGCTTCGGACCACCTCAAAGCTTCAGTACGATCACCTTCTAGGTAACAAATTGATGTTCTTGCTTGTTCCGTGAGTAATGATGTGATAATTTGAGAAGGATGTGATGCTGGTTTTAGACGTCTAGGTTAGAATTGAGAAGCTAGAGTGAAGTAGGTTGCTGCTGGGTTTGATAAGGATGTGGTTAGGATGTTAGAATGAAATAGGATGGCTTTGGGTTTGCTAAGGATAGGTTTGTGGCTGCAAGTTTCTGATTTTTGCTAAACGCACTCAAGTTGTTCGGAGAAATGCCAAACAGAATTTAGAATGTCAGATTGTTGCCAAACAGAAAGGCATATGGTTATTGGCTAATGCTTAGGAAGCATGGAGTTGTAAAATCTTAGATTTTGTGGGCAAATTCTTGTTTGCTAAGTGATGGGTACGGAAAAACCCGGAATTTTGTGGGATTGATGGTCAAAATACCTCTGAGGGACTATACTAAACTCTCCAAGTACAAAGATACCTCTGAGGGAGTCATGATAGATCTCCAAGTAAAGACCAAAGCTCTCATTTGTTTCTGAAGTCGACTGTTTACATCTCCACAGCGAATTGAGACTTATGTCGACATCTTCATGTGATGCTTCAACTCCTCATGCTACTTTCAAAGCCATCTTCATTTGTGCTTCCAAACTTCGCATCTCGGCTTTCACTCGACACTAAGTTTGCGGGGGAGTGTAAAGAGTAGCCCAAGCCCAATGATATTCCAACAAGCAATGTCAAAGGAAGGCCCATGTGTTGGTTTTATTCTAAGTTTAGATTAGTATAAATATGGCTTTTGTGTTTTCTGATATTGTAACCTTGGCTGCACAGCCTTCTTCAACCTTTTATCAATATCATTTCTCAAATCTTTATGTTCTTGAAGACAATCTAAATCTTCCCTTTCACTTTTAATTCCAGCACTTAATAAAGCTCTTTAAGGAGCTATCTTATTTTATGTTTCAATTTCTATTTCAATAATGCTCTTTTGAGCATGAATCTATGCTTGTCTTGAATCCACTTACATGGTATCAGAGCCCAGAAGATTTGGGATCTATCTATTTCTTTAGCTTCTGCTCGTTTTAATTACCAGAGATTTTGTGGGTTTCAAAAAAAAAAAAAAAAAAAAAAAAAAAAAACCCAAGTGATTTATCTCTGCCGATGGTCTCCACGAAGCTTCCTTGCTTCAAAGAAGGTGGATTTGAAGAAAGCTCACATAAACATTTGACTCGATTTGTCACTCACAACACAACCAAGCGATGAAGACAGAAGATCAAGACACAAGATATGTTCTCCTGCTGGTTTGTCTTCAACAACATCGATCTTCTTCTGAAAGAGACGAGCTGCATCTGCTGTTTCTCAGAGTACTACAGCACCGGATTTTTGCTTCGGACCACCTCAAAGCTTCAGTACGATCACCTTCTAGGTAACAAATTGATGTTCTTGCTTGTTCCGTGAGTAATGATGTGATAATTTGAGAAGGATGTGATGCTGGTTTTAGACGTCTAGGTTAGAATTGAGAAGCTAGAGTGAAGTAGGTTGCTGCTGGGTTTGATAAGGATGTGGTTAGGATGCTAGAATGAAATAGGATGGCTTTGGGTTTGCTAAGGATAGGTTTGTGGCTGCAAGTTTCTGGTTTTTGCTAAACGCACTCAAGTTGTTCGGAGAAATGCCAAACAGAATTTAGAATGTCAGATTGTTGCCAAACAGAAAGGCATATGGTTATTGGCTAATGCTTAGGAAGCATGGAGTTGTAAAATCTTAGATTTTGTGGGCAAATTCTTGTTTGCTAAGTGATGGGTACGGAAAAACCCGGAATTTTGTGGGATTGATGGTCAAAATACCTCTGAGGGACTATACTAAACTCTCCAAGTACAAAGATACTTCTGAGGGAGTCATGATAGATCTCCAAGTAAAGACCAAAGCTCTCATTTGTTTCTGAAGTCGACTGTTTACATCTCCACAGCGAATTGAGACTTATGTCGACATCTTCATGTGATGCTTCAACTCCTCATGCTACTTTCAAAGCCATCTTCATTTGTGCTTCCAAACTTCGCATCTCGGCTTTCACTCGACACTAAGTTTGCGGGGGAGTGTAAAGAGTAGCCCAAGCCCAATGATATTCCAACAAGCAATGTCAAAGGAAGGCCCATGTGTTGGTTTTATTCTAAGTTTAGATTAGTATAAATATGACTTTTGTGTTTTCTGATATTGTAACCTTGGCTGCACAGCCTTCTTCAACCTTTTATCAATATCATTTCTCAAATCTTTATGTTCTTGAAGACAATCTAAATCTTCCCTTTCACTTTTAATTCCAGCACTTAATAAAGCTCTTTAAGGAGCTATCTTATTTTATGTTTCAATTTCTATTTCAATAATGCTCTTTTGAGCATGAATCTATGCTTGTCTTGAATCCACTTACAATTTTAACTAATAATAATAAAAAAAACAAATTTAACACAATCGTTTAGATCAAACAAGGTGGTAATTTGTAATTTTAAAAAAATAGTTTTCAAAATTTTGAGAACATTATTTAGTTTCCTAAATACATTAAATTTTGAGAACATTGTTACAAATTTCCTCAAATAAATTTTAAATAAAATTAAAATATTATGTTTAGATTCACTATTTCTTATTTATAGTGATGACAGATTTGAAACAAAAATTGTAAAATGTGATATTTAGGAGAATTACGATTGGTTATTTATAAACATAATTTTATTCACGGATAATAATAGTTACAAAGCATTTGACTTTTTGTCCCTTGATCCTTCCTTCCTACACGTGAGTGAGAAATATTCATTCATTCATGTATCCAAGCCTCACTCTTTTTCACCTTTTGTCAGCACAGCGACGCAGAATTTATACGAAGGAAACATGTCGATACACCCATCTTTTGTTTGCAACGTTAAATAGCGTAATTCTCATTATTCCTCGGTAAAGAATGATCCACTAGAATCGTCCATCATCGCAAAAGGCATATTCTCAGAGGGCTTCCAATGGCGTTTTCTTTGGTTTATAAACCAATTGTTGATCTGTTTCTGGTCTAACCCCGTTGCATCAGCTAAAGCTAACTTATCACCTTCCTGTACACATTCACATCACCCATTTAAATATATGTACTTAAAACTGTAATGGATAGCTCGATGAATATTGGGCTTACAGTAGGGTAAGGCCACTTATAATGGAGATTCCACCAATCGAAAAGGGATTGTCTTGCTTCCCTTGGTAGCTTTCCTTTCTTCTTCTTCTTTGAGAACTCCAGCTTTAAAGAACTTATACGGCTACCGAATTTGCGCAGCAGCCTGTCCTTGAGATCACGGTCTTCGCATCTTTGTTTCCCATCCTGTGATATCTCATCGCCTCCACTCAGTTCCTCGTCAGATGAAACTGCACCATCCTCTGTACACAAACATGGCCTGTCAAATCAGTAGCTTTTCGGGCCGTAAGATGAACTAAACAAATATATATCACATGCACGTAGAGAACCAGTAAAGAGAATGGTTATAACAATCGAGTTAGTAAACAACTAAAGGAAACAGTATATTATTTGTAACCGGAAACAATAAGTTAGCGCTGGCTTAAACGGCTAAGTGGCTAAAGGAGAGAGAGGGGCAAAAATGGAAAAAAGAAAGATGGGGGTGAGGAGAGAATTTCGAGGACGCACACGATTGTTGAGTGCAGCAGTCAAAAAAACCGCCGCAGTGAATAGTTAACTCCATTGTCAATTGTCAGTAAAGGACTAATAGTCTTGTCTCCTTGAGGAGACATCCCCCCCATTGGCCTACTTTATCATCCAACGATACTATGACACGTGGTCTTACCTCATACAAGTTGTGTGAACCCCCGGAAATAACGCTTTACCTCACATTTATGTTCTCTCCACACAAAATCCAAATTTCACTCTCTCTTTGTTAATAAATTTGAACATTTATATATGCCCCAACGACTCTACTGACCCACTTAAACCAAGAGCTTCCCTGACATCCCCCAAAAGACGATTACCTGATTTCATATTAGTTTTGACTGTGTCACAGAAGATAGACTCCGAGCTACCAACTGTGGTTACTCCCGAATTAAAAGATCAAGTCACTCATGCATACAAAATAATGGACTTCCTAATACGTTTTTTTATACTGGAAGTATATACATCTCTATAATATTTATTTAAAAAAATATTTTTAAAAATAAACTTTGTTTTGTAAGTTATTACATAAAATGCCATTATAAATAACAAAGAATAATTAAAATAGAAAAATATATAATAATCTTTTAAAATTATTAATTATAATATAAAAATATCTATTTTGTATTAAAAATTATTTATTATTTAATTATTTTCAATACTATATATTTTAAATTAATAATCAATTCACATATATTCAAAAAAAAAAAATTATTCAAAATCTTGCTATATTTTTTACTATAATTTATTATATTTTATTTGAATATATATCACTGCGGATTAGCCCAAATAATATTTTAATTCACTGCAAAACAGGTTAAATAAATAAATTATTACAAATTGACAGTTTTATCTATAATCATTAGTTAGTTATATTGTAAAATTCAGATAAATGAAATTTCAAAACAATTTCTTTTAAAAAAATTACTCTGTGATATTATTAGCGCGGGTTAAATAATAGTATATATATATAAGAAAGAAAAAATAACACATTAAATAGTCCACACTCCACAGATCTTTCCCAAAGAAGGCGAGGCAGACAATGGGTTAGGCAACATCAAACAAGTAGTTTCAATCCAAATTATAGAAATTAAATTGTACCAAACCCTACAAGTCAACTAAGGCAATGACAAAAGATGTTTCAGAAAAGTCAGAAAACTCTACAAACAGCTATGTTAATTTCAGGAGGAACAAAATAGAGTTGGTAAAATACCCCTTAATTAAAATCTACAACAGGCCAATACATATAGAACATTACCTGTTGTGATAATATCAGAGAAAAACCATTAAAAGGGGAGTCTTTATATTATTGATTACATGAGGCGTTAGGTTAATAGTTAAATGACAACAAACAAAAAGAGTTAGTTTGTATGAGTTAAATTACATATTCAGCAATGCATTGACTGCTTGAAAACATAGGGTTGACCGAAGAAAGTAACATGCAAATAAGCAGACACGTGCTAGTAGCGTGCCACATAGAGACATAATACGACCCACCAAGGGAACAACGCAACAAAAGGGGAAATGACAACGCACTAAGTGCAAAAGAGTTGAGAAAGATAGAGAAGCGTAGTCACAGTCTTATAGATGATTTGATTGTGGTCTAGAGAACCCTATGTTTTTCTCCTTTGATTTTTTTATTTTTTTTTTGTTATACCAAATCAAAAACAAAAAAACTTGGGAGAGAAAGGTAAGTGGGGTCAATGGTGGGAGGTCACTAGCGGAATCCACGGGAGTCCATGTGACTTTCAACCTTTACTTTTAAACAACAAACCAAAAGGACTCTCTCATTCAAGCTTATCATGCACCATGCTCTTATTTTCTCATTGCAATATTTTAGTCTTCTACATCATATATGCAACATCTATGAGGTTAAGTGATCACTATATTAGCTAAACACTAGAAGAAAAGAAAGCACGAGAGAACCAGAACATGTTGTGTCACCTCCGAAACTCAAACCCGCATAGTTTAAAAGTAGGAACTCAAAAATCTATATGATCAACTTCGGGAATTGGTTGTATTAATAAAGCAGATTAACATGAAAGAAACTAAAGCATGTGAATGATCTGAGAAATTAGTAGATCACATCTCATGTGAATCTATTCTAACAATGTATTTTTTTTTATTAGTTTATGATTCATTCAGGTGAGAAAAAGATGGTTAAAGCTCACAACCAATTTCTTTTAAAAAAACCAGATGAGATCATCCAAAAGTTAAGTTGTACTTTGAACAATTATAAAAACAATTAATCATAAAACATTCGCCCACCATGGAAAACCTGTATTTTTCAACCTTTTCCAGCTGATTCTCTACGCAAACTCCCGAATAATTAATAAAAAATAAGCTAATATATGTTAAATATCAGCAGCTTTTTTTCCACAATAAACAATATTACCAAAGTACAAGTGGAAGCTGCATTTGAGCTTTATGGAGTTCCATTTCTTTACAGCTTAGATCTTTCAGGTGGAGTTTTCGAACTAATTTTATGTTTAGGATTTTAAGTATTTTCACTAACGTGATCAGTTGATTTGTTATGTGGCGAAATTTGTTTTTTTATTTATTTAGAACCATAGAACATATTAGCAAACACAAAAAGAAATGCACTTCTCTTTAGCATTTCATTCGTATATAAACATAACCCTAAAACCCATAGAACTGAGCAACTTTGGATTATTGTTACTCACAGTCACATGTAATGTAAGTTCAACAAAACGCCAAACACTTTAACAATTACCACACGCCATGCAGATAAGACCAGACACTTGGCAATGATACTACTTCCGATGATCAACAAAAATCTCCATGGGTGTTTGTTCTCAGATCATTGGAACTTGAACTAGACCAGATTTAAGTTTCTCGAGAGTTCATTAATTATAAACTACTCCTCTCCAGTGTATTCATTAATAAGCGTGGATATCAAATACTAAGAGTTTGTGTTTTGAAATGTTTTTCCTTGTGACGACAATGGATGTGCTGAAATTTACTTTTCCTTCTACCAAATCCAAAGTATCTGTGAATGAGCCTACATGTGTTTGTATTGATAATAACTTTTGGATTATTTGTTATGAAAAATTGAAAATTGAAAATCATCTGGAGAAGAGCTGGAACTTTTTAATCATGATCTAAACGAGAGAGAGATCATGATTATAATCATGATCATCATCTGGAGAAGAGCTGGAACTTTTTACCCATAAGTTATAATCAAGAGAGAGAGAAAAACACAGTTATAATCAAGAGAGAGAATAACACAATAAATACAGTTTTTTAATCATGATCTAAACGAGAGGTTAAGCAAAATAAGCTCATAAAAAATCAAGAAACTTGATTGGTAAAAAGGTTGGGGAAGGTTATGACTAGGTTTTTCTGTCGATGGGTTTTCACTGGAAAAAGCAACAAGTTGGAAAAAAAAAAATGTATATATATATTCAGTACGCAACAAGACTCTGAAACGTCAAAATCAGAATCTCTACCGCAAAAGTTTATTGCTTTCAAGATCATTTTTCTTTCTAACAGGGAAAGAAGAGAAAAAGAAGAAATAAAAGTATACTATAAAGTAGAAAATGTATGATTTCCACAAAGATGAACAAAGAAAGAAAAATATATATATATATATAGCGAGAAGAGGAGGAAAAAATCCCAACCCATGGCTAAACATTAAATTAAGAGTAAAATAATGGCAAAAAAACTGTTCCAATCTAGTAGACCTTTAAACTATGAAGCAAGACACACAACAAAAACCCATGAACGAAAGTGGCTATAGATCTAGATGAAAGATGTGACTCAACCATCTCCACCAATCCCTAGGGTTTATCTTTTGTTATCTCACTTAGAAAACCTAGGGTTCTTGAAATCCTTAATTAAGCTCACAATCATTTTTCAGACCTATGGAAATTAGTGTGGTGAAATTAGTCTAACGAGTAAAACAAGGACACAGAGATGGAGGAAAGCAAGAGTGTAAACCACACAAAGATCACTGAAAAACACCAAATCGAACAACTTATTTTAAGACATACCCGAAAGTCCCCTGGCAGACTCAACACCAGTGCATAGGTTCCGTAGCTGCATCTCGATTTTGTTCAAGAAAGTCGTAGCTTCATCAAACGGCCTTGCGAGATCCGATTTGTATTTCATCAATATATCACAGTATGTTTCCTGGAATCTCACACAACACAGAGAGTTAATTTTAAGTAAACAAAAACAAACAAAAAATATCCGAAAATCGAGAAAAAAGAGACCATGAATTCATCAAGCTCAGGATCAGCTCCGAAGCAAGACGGCGGAACAACGTCTCTCTTATAAACGTCACCCTCCCGTTGAATCTCCTCCAACAGGCACGCTATCTCCGGCGGCGCTCCGACCTGTAGCAACAGTTTACCAAAAATCAAGAAAGAGAACCAAAAAAAAAAATGGAAAATTGTTTCGTTTTCTCCTTTGTCGTTAACCATAAAATTATAAAACACCGATAAAACAGTTTTTCGAGCTTGCCCAATCTTATCCTTAGCCGTAAAAAGGTGAATTTCGTCAATGAAACCAAAACAAGCCTAAATTTCTGAGTGACGCACGCATTAGAGAATGATGAAGATGACTATATGCTATGGAAACAGCATAAAAGTGGCTTATGCATAATCTCAAACACCTCGTGAGCACACACGCACAAGAAAATAAAAAAATACAGAACGCAAATCGCGATGAACAGTGGGAAGTGGAACCATCAATAATGATAATTCTCGATCAAAAATCACCTTCTGGCAATCGATGTAAGCTTGGAGTAAGCGAGGGTACGAAGGATGACAAGCGATTTTGGCCTTGATGACACCGAGAGAGACGTTATCATCGTTCCGTCGGATCTCCGGAGCGATCGACGCAGCCTCGGAAGACAAAGCGGAGGCGGCTGCTGAGAGTAACTCGTCGGATCCGAATACATCGGATACGCGATTATCTCCGGCGGAGGAGCATAGCAAGGCCTGGTAATCGGAAGGATACATCAGATTATCCGGCGACATCATCAGCACCGCCTTATCCGAGTAATCACCGGCCGAATGGAAACCGTACATTCCATCCATCGCCGATGCGAACCTCCTCCGTGTTTATCGATCGTATCTCTGCGAAAAGCGAGAATCGATGAAGAATAATATGAAAACCCGCCTTGCTCAACAGACTTTCCGGTTCTACAGTATTTCTATGGGAGTGTTTTGTTGTGTAGGTGAGAGAGAGAGAGAGAGAGTTAAAGTTAAATGGAAAAAAATCAAAAGGGTAATTACGAAAAAGGACATAACCTATAAGGCACAAGCTTTGAGGCTTTATAATTCGAGATATAAAGGCCTTTAATTTTCTACCAAAAGGTCCAAAGCTATTATGCCAGGGTTTGCAAAATCATTTTTTAAAAAGTACTATATAAATAACTGAATTATTGAGAAAAATTGTGAGTTAAATAAACTTTAAAAATTATACATAAACTAGATAAATAAAGTTTTATTATAATTTAATATGTGCGGCTTTAAACAAAATTATTTTTAAAAGTTTGTATTGTGTTGAAAATATTGAGAATAGTGTATAACAGATGGAATCACGTTTTTGGAAACGTAAAAATGTGAAGGAAAAACAAATTACATATAGTTCATCATATTCGGTTAAGAATACAACTGGGTTAAGTAAAAGATTAAAATCACAATTTTTAATTCTCTTGCGTCATATATTTTTTAATGCAATATTAATATTTTTAAAGACACCAAAATTGTTTTTCTTAAATAATTATTATTTTAAAGATATTTACACATTTTTTTAAAGCTAATATTATGTGAGTTTTTGAATAGTAACAGTAAAAATAGAATACTATTTGTTACTTTATTAATCAAAGAGTTCCATAAATTAATATATTTTTATAATCATTAAAAAATCTTGTTTTTTTTTACATCATGAAAACTTATGTTCAATTTATCTTATTAATGCTATATAAAAAAAATGGGAAAGATATTAGTAGAATCGAAGTTGGTAACTCTATTGGTTGAACTAGCCCTGGGCAAAAAAACCGGAACCGAAGAACCGAACCGGAACCGACCAAAAATTTCGGTTCGGTTCCGGTTCCGGTTCCAGCCAAAATACCCATTGGATCCTGAGCTTGGGAACCATGGATATCGGTTCGGTTCCGGTTCTTACCCGGAACCGAAATGAGGAACCGAATACCCGAAACCGTTAAGAACAAAAAACGGTTTCGAGTATTTTATTGACATTTCGGGTAATTTATTGACATTTCGGGTTCTGGTTTCGGGTATTTTTTGTTATTTCGGATATTATTTCACATTTTCGGTATAAAATTGCTATTTCGGGTACCCAAATACCCGGAACCGTTAAGAACAAAAAAAAATCAGGTATTTTACGGTTACCCGGAACCGAACCGGAACCGAACCGGAACCGAACCGAAAATATAAAAGTAACCATTGGATCCTAAACCTTAGGAACCGAAAGAACCGGAACCGATCGGTTCCTACCCGGAACCGAACCGAATACCCGTTTGCCCAGGGCTAGGTTGAACCTTCTGATCGAAAGGGCAAAAGTTGTAGATTTGAATGCCAAGCGACATGGTGGAAATTTAAACATGTCACTGATCTCTTAGGAAATTATGGAACTTGGTCTCAAACCTCTTGATTAACAATATCTACTAGTACAAGATAAAAAGAAAGTTAGAGATCATGCAGTTTTTTTTTTTTTTTTTTTGCGAAAAGGATTTAGAGATCTTGTAGTTCGGCTATTNGGTTGAACCTTCTGATCGAAAGGGCAAAAGTTGTAGATTTGAATGCCAAGCGACATGGTGGAAATTTAAACATGTCACTGATCTCTTAGGAAATTATGGAACTTGGTCTCAAACCTCTTGATTAACAATATCTACTAGTACAAGATAAAAAGAAAGTTAGAAATCATGCAGTTTTTTTTTTTTTTTTTGCGAAAAGGATTTAGAGATCTTGTAGTTCGGCTATTTTTATCAGTAAATCATTAAATAAATAGTAACTAGGACTTCATATTATTTAAGAAAAAAATGTTTTGAAATTTTTAAAAATTTGTTTTATTTGAATTTTATAATATGTCTAGTTCATGATTATAGATAGAATTGTCAAACGGAATAATTTGTCTATTTAACATGTTTTGCAGTGGACTAAAATATTATTCAGGCTATCGCGCAAAACCTATAATTTTGAAAATATAACTCTAATATGCACCGTTAAATGACTATAGTTTTGTAGTTAGTTCACAAAACTATTTAAAAAATCATTTTCGTGTCTAACTTTTTATAAAATTAGTAAAATATTTTCCAACTTTTATTTTGATATATATTCAAATAAAATATAATAAATTATAGTGAAAATATAGCAAAATTTTGAATAGATTTTTTTTAATATATATGGATTGATTATTATTTAAAAATATATAATATTAAAAATAATTAATAAACTAAATAGTAAATAACATATTTAATGATAAATAAATACTTTACATTTTCTCATCAATAATTTTTAAAAACTATTATATCATTTCCTATTTGAATTATCTTTTCTTATTTGTAATGTCATAGTATGTAATAACTTACAAAACAAAGTTAATTTTCAATAATTTCCTCTTAAATAATATTATAGAAATAGTTTAATACTTGTCATTGTAAATTTGTTGGCTAGATACATAATAATAATTAATACATAACTAGCTAGCAAATTGGCAATCAACACATAGAGGGTAAGATAAAACTTGGTGACACCCCTAAATAGTCTAAACTTAAATGATGAAATTAAATATTCTCTCCGTTTTACAAAAAATATCGTTTTAAGATTTTATTTTTATTTCATAAAGAATGTATTTATTAAAGAGAAAGCATGTTTTTAGTGTATTAATAAGGAATAATATAAAACTTTTAATAATTTTCTTAATATGTGTAAAATGTATCCAAATAACACTATTTATAAAACATTAAAAGTATAATTGAGTGGTTAATACCGAATGTGCTGAGCATATGGGTATGAATAGTGATATGCTTTAGCTTATATAGAATAGAGATAAATGTAGATTGCACCACCTCCAATATTGGACATTTCGATTGTACGGATCTCCGTTCCTAAATAAGACCCTATGGATAACTGTTCTTCTTCTGTTGTAATTAAAAATAAAACTAGTATCTACGAGTAGTATTTACTTTAGAATTGTTAATTTCTGAGTAAAGCAAGTTTGTGGATAAAATCAAGAATAAAATCAACGAGGGTCTAGGCATAGGAGCTGCAAAACCAGTGGTCTTAGCAGATTTAAAATCTTTTCGCTGATATTCTGATGTATATCATTAGATTCATTATGGTTACACAGTTATAAATGCGGTTAAAAAAATTATGCCAAAATTGATGATGTGTGTATATACATGATGACTTAGTCAATGAAAATGAACCAAGTGATTATTAACAAAAATAGCACAATTAATTTGGTATGCTGCCTGATTTTATTACACATATTAAGTTCGGAATTGGTCGTAGTTTCAAGATATAATATCAAGAAGAAGAAAAAAACAGCACTTTAACAAAAAGAGAATAAAAACGGGGAGCATCTATAATATTTGGAATGGAACCATTTTTTAAAGTTTTTTTTCGGACACTTTTAGAAGTTTATCTTATAATATTTTTTATGAAGAAATCTCATATGTTAGCACTTATTTCTAAACTTTTTAGTTTTGTAGCACTTCGTTTTTTTTTTTTTTTTTGATTTTTGGTTTTTATGGAGTAAAAGACAATTTTATCATGTTTCTGCTTTCATATGTACTATCCACACCCGTATACACCGTACTGTATAAGGACTAAACTGTCATAAATAGTAAATAAAATATTAAAAATCTAATTATTTTACAAAAGTACTATAAACTAAACAAACTTAAAATAAATGTTAATTCTTGCAAAAAAATAACAATGTGTGAAAATTATGGTGAAAATTATAGAATCTTTTAATTTTCATGTAAAAATAGTTAAAACAATTGAAATATCGGTACTAACAATACAAATGTGTGATAAAACGGTATAAACATCTACTCGGCTCATATACCGTAAATGGTTGAAACCGCGCTTGTTGGGACAATACTATCACCACGTCACACGATTGTTTTCATGTATGTCCTAAACTCCTAATTCTTATCGATATTATTTTGCGTCAAAGCAATCACAAATTTATTTTTGTTTTATGGTATATTATGTGTTTCGTTTAACATATGTGATTATTAATAGAGTTTTTTTAGTACATGTACAAGTGAAAAAATTGTCATGCATGAATACTATTTAATATATGTAGAGATTCTTATAATTTGTTTTTTTTTTGTCAGTCTCACGAGTTTTTTTTATAGAATATTACAAGTTTTATAGGTGCAGCAATTGATAGATGAAAGTTGATTGGGACGAAAGCAAAATCAAAACCAAATTCATAAAAAAATGTGTTGAAACATGTACTCATGACGGTATTATAACGGTTTTAGTTTTTTTTTTTGGTTTGAAATAACGGTTTTAGTTCGTCGTGAGGATATTATACTCTATGAGTGAAGGGGTAGAAAATATCCTCAATCCTAATAAAAAAAAAATGACTATATGAGCTTAACTATTTGATAACATACCATAAGATATATTGTCTACTAGGAATGAATGAATGAATGAATGTAAATTGCTATTTTGCTAAAATGTATGATTCGTTATCAATCAAATTCAAAATGTCCATACGATGTGCCACATGGATGCTGCATGTTGAGTTTTGAGCTTTAGGAACTACATGCAATGTTTTCTTAGAGTTCTTATGATTGGTTGTTCGCCTAGCTAGGCTTTTTTATTAATCTCCCATTAGCATACATAGCCTTTGTCTTTGTGATTTGATAGATTCTTTTCATTTTCTGTACCTATCTCCCTACATATCCATATAATTGCAATAATTTATCACCAAATAATGCAATGCGACATAAATATATAGCTGTATTGTAAAATTTGTGTATGCCTACGGCTTATACATGCAGCTAAAGTGCTGAACTTTATATTTCGGTTCGTGGTCCATAATAAAGTCATTGGGAAATTTAGTAAGCGTGTCAGCCAATTCATATTAGCAAAACAGTTAAATATTTTATGTTTGTAAGATTTCATTTGTAGAGCAACTTAGGCAAATTATTAGGCATATATTGATATTCTGTTAATAGCGATATTTTTGCCGGTGTGTGCTTTTCACAAATAATGTTGTAGACAAAACAATAGTTTTACTAGTTCTAAGTTTTGAATATTACACCTAAGCTCATCAGTGGTTTTGACTTTTGGATATTTAAAGAATAGACATCCACAAATTTGGTATTTAAACCATATTTAATTATTTTAATGTTTCTAAATCTAGAATTAGTGAACTAGTAACATTAAAACCATATTCAATGATAATGATTTTTCTTGATTCAATAATACTAGGATTTTACCCGAGTTAATTATAGCGCGGAGTAATTTTTTTTAAATAAATTGTTTTGAAATTTTTTAAAAAATTGTTTTATCTGAATTTTACAATATAGTTAACTAATGATTATAGATAAAGATGTCAATTTGTAATAATTTGTCTATTTAACCCGTTTTGCAGTGAACTAAAATATTTTTCGGACTAACCCGCAAAAACTTATAATCTTGAAAACATAACTCTAATATGCACCGTTAAATGACTCTAGTTTTTGTGGTTAGTCTACGAATTCTTTAAAAAAAATAATTTTATTGTGTCTAACTTTTATTTTTAAAAATGTCTTCTTAAATAATATTATAAAGAAAAATAAATAACCGGCTATATATTTATGGGGTGTGTTTCTTTATTTTCTCCAAAAAAATATATGATGTGATAAAGGGTCTTTTCGTCGATGGACAGATTGATTGACCCATCCATTTTCGGGCCAGGTTTGTTCGAAAATAATCTGACACAAAGCTACGGTTTCGTATGAATCCATATAAGAAACAAACATAGCTTTGGTCCCTCCATCCCATTCCATTGGATCTTGACCGTTGATCCTCACCCAGATTTATAGATGTTTAGGATTACTAGTTTATAATTATATCCATACATCAGCTTGAACCACTTGTTATGCTTAAATTTTTGAATTGATAGTTATATCCCATGTTCTAAAAAGTGGTGCTATGCGGCCAGACACCTAAAAAATTAGTGTCTAGGCGGCGGAGCTAGGTGTTGATCGGATTAATTCGATTTTGACTTTATTAATCTGATTTTTGGCCGATTTTTTAATTTTTTTAATTTTTTTCCTTTTTTAAAAAAAAAATTATGAAAAAACTTTAAATTTTAAGTTGATGTGTTGTAGAGGATAGTTAAGTTTAAATTTTAACTTTAAATTTTAACTTTAAATTATGAAAAAACTTTATATTTTTAGGATAGTTAAGTTATCTATTTATAAAAAATGAGTAGATGCGAGGAGAAAAATAGTTGTCGATTTGAGACTTTTCCCCTAAACAAAAAAAACTCAATTTTAAAACTTGTTGGACCAATTCAAAAACCTATTAAAATTCAATTTATTCACGTGCATTCAACTAATAGCATATCATTGTCTTTGTTGAGAATTCTAAATTAGCCCAAAATAATACATTTCACCAATTTGCTATATATTATTTATAAAATTGCATATTTCTTCATATGATAATGCATATTTGATATCATATATTTAATTTTCAATATAAATTAAATAAAATAATATTAAAAACTAGTCCCCAATTTTTGGGCTATGCGCTAGGCCCAACCCGACCGTCCGACTAGCGTCTAGCACAATTTTGAACATTGGTTATATCTATTCCTAATACAGCCATTGCATGGTTACAGGATTATAGCCGAGTATTCAAGTGTTTTTCATCAAATAATGGGGTAATTTAGGCTCCAAATATAGAAGAGCTGATTATTTCGGTTATCTTAGAGTGAAGAGTAGTACGGAAGACATACCATATATCAAGATCTAATTCGATAAAATTAGTCCGTTTTTACATACTAATAAGATCTAACTGATGATATAGAAATTTATAAACTCTGGATATATCTTGATTTGGAATATGATGCAAGATATGATTCTAGCAGCGTAAGTAAGATAAATGATTGATACGATTCGATCAATGGGTGTATATATATGCCCATTCCTAGCTAATAATTAAGAATCTTTGAAATCTTTTTGTATAAACATTCGGAATCGGTGTTAATATCATCTTTGATTGATGCTATTGTAAAGTAAATAATTTATTTTATCATATAGAGAGATTTGCGGTTTATTTGGAAGAATTTTATATTACCACTTGAACATGATTGAGCATAACAGATTAATAATCGATCTCATTTATGTAAGAAAAGACAAAAAAAAACAACAAAAATAAATGCGAACGTACCTGATATTATCGGAAATGGACAAACTAACCCAAAATAGGTATATTTGTGGACTACGATGGACCAAAAACTTCCGGATAAAAAAACTGATTAGAGCACCTAATATTTCGGTCTTTGATGTTCCCTAATCAAGCCTTATATATATATGCAACATCACCTCTTGATGGACGTAAGCCAAATTCTATTTTTCTAACTATATTTAAATAAGTTCCCATTTTCAACCAAATATAGAACATTCATATATATTTAACCAATCCAAACGTGACAAGGAAAACCCCAATCCAAATGCACTACATGGGCTGCGTCTGATAAACAATCTGTATACATTTTCAATGTGATTTTATTAGCTGGAAAAGATAAATAGTATGTAATGAATGAGATATGTTTTTAATCAAAATGGGGGTCTTCCAGTGGCTTGACAATATGTTTGGGTGCGACATTTCCGCTCTTTTTGGATTTGATCTACTTTAAAAGCGTTTTGGCCACCTGAAAATGTCTTAAGCGGCAAGAAAACGTAGAGTGTCCACAAGCCTCGTGGGATTAGTGTTTGGCCTAACAAGCTTTTGGAATCCCGATAGTTATAAAAACAAAAAAAAATGGGGAAGAAATCTAGTGAGACTTGAGATGCAGCTTAAGTAGCACGAGCCATATAAGTGTTATGCTTATTGAGTTAGCAACCATATGCACCACTGGTTATTGTTAATGTATTATTATTTTTTGGGGTCAAACTTTTATTTATGTCGTCTGGTCTATTTTTTTTTTTTTTTTTTTTGATGACCGTCTGGTCTATTAAGTGTTATATTATATATATTCACAAAATCTCTAACTATCATCTAAGATGCAAACGATCAATACATGAAGAACTATATCTAGTTCCATATTACCGATTTAGGACAAAACCAAACAATAATAAGAACATTGTATGAAAATTCATCAGATTAAAAAAATATATATCGTTTTTCTTAGAGTCAGATTGATCAGCTAACCTACTTCTAAGATATTAATAGTTTCTTCAAGATTTATGTAAAATGTTTTCAATAATAATAATTCGAGATCCGGTCTAAATCTTAGAGCATATAAACAAGTAAAGATACAAAAGGAAATCTTCTTTTTAATACAAAAGAAAAAGAAAGCTTTAAAAGTAACAAACTAACAAATGCACAAAAGGTGCTTTTAATTGGACTGTTATGTCCACTGCGGTCGGAGAATATATGCGTCCCATATTTTTAGTCAGAATTGGCTTAAACTTTACTATGTAGGTTTTTTTTTTTTTTTTTAAATGAAAACATCCTATCGGTTTTTTAGATCTCAAAACTAATCTCCAGCGGTCCAACTATACTGGAGTCCCGCCAAGACATTCTTAAGCGCATTGGGTGGCTAGTAAAGGTCGATACCAGAGCCAATAACGAGCCATGCCCATTCCTTACCACTGGGATATCACCTCCTGGTTGCCTTACTATGTAGGTTAATAATCACTATTGCTCTAATAAGTAAAACCAAGTTCTCTTATTTTTTTTAATCAAAATAAAAATAAAAATTGTATTCATCTGCACGTGCTTATTTGTGTATGAACTATAAAGTATAAACCCAAAATCTGGTGGTGTTGTTGTGGGCATGCATTTTGGAACAGAAAGAAGAGAAACATCATTCGTCATCATATGATATATTGCAGCAAAGTGTTAATTGGTTGTTGAGTTAATATTCTCTTTTGTTGGAAGTGGTCCTTAGTTTTGTGTCTGTGGTCCATCAAATGATATACAAACTTTGTCTTTAATTTTGTATATCCCAATCGTAAAATGTCTCCAAAGTTAACTAATTAAGGTTTCGATCCACCAGGAAACGAGAAAAGTTGTCTCTGAATCATTCTTTCACGTTACTTCTTTCTTTCCTTGTGGTCCTTCAATTCGTGTTTTTTTGTTGTATCTCTCTGTTCTTACTTTTACCAAAATGAAACAAAGAAGAAGAAAAAATGTAAGAGAAAGATAGTAGAGAACGACCCTCTCGTAGTTGATGTGGGCCTGACCCGGTTTTAGAGTTTCAACTCGGTGATTCCTGTTGGTGCATTTTTGGTTTTCCAAATAATTGAACATATCCTTTTTTTCCAAATTTCCAATACATGATTTAAAATGAGTTTTTTAAAAAAATTATTTTGATATTAAATTTATGTTATTTTTAGAATTTTAAACTTTATATTTGCTTGGGAACAAAAACTTTTGTTTGTCTATTCTTTTACTTGCTTTTTTTAATTATTTGTGTGGTTTATTATCTCCTTTTAAACTTGGCCGAACTCTGATCGTGATTCGTGAGCTCCCCTTGCAAAGTCAAATATTATTTTATTTTTCCTTGGAATAAAAGTTAGGTTTTTCTCATCTAGTTCATAGTTGATTTAAGTCAAATTAACTCTCCAAATTAAATGAAAATATGTCGTTTTTATTTAACATAATTGCACTAATAGAAACTAATTAAATGGCCAACCAATAAATAAACCCTTTTTGTCGTCTTTTTATCTCACCCCTCAATTCTCTAGCTAACTAGCGACCGGCGATTGCTCTATCTTTGACTTATCAAGACCACCATTTTTTTTTCTTTCTGAATTCGAATAATAACGGTATCTATATTTGTCAGTTTAATTAATAAGTTTTCAACTAGGGCTAGGCATAAAACCGGAACTAAAATATCCAAACCAGAACCAATCTGAAATTACCAATTTGGTTCAGATTCGGTTATAGCTAAAATATCAATTGGATCTTACTTATTGATATCTAATAGTATCGGATAATACTTGGAACCGAACTGAAAATATTTCGGGTACCCGAATCATAATTATATACCCAAAATATTAAATATATCTCAATTTTTGGGTATATTTTTGGTATTTTAGATATATTTTCTTTAGTTTTTTTTCCGGATTTTCGGATATAATTTCGGGTTTACATGTATATTTTTGGATTTTCGGGTATATTTTAGATATTTCGGGTAATAAATACCCAAAACCGATTAAGATCCAAAAAAGTTCATGTATTTTCCGATTCTTAAATCTCGGAACCGAACCGAAAATATTTTGATACTTATATAGATCCTAAACCTCTCTACCCAAAATATCCGGAAGCGAACCGAATACCCGAATGGCCATGGCTACTTTCAACTAAACCCTTATGTAACTAACATTTGACTAATTTTTTCCCAAGTTAGATAACTCGCAGTTTTTTCTTTCATTATGCCAAATACTTTTTTTGTATAGTTTCTTTTACATTCAGCTGATTCGATGACAATGGTCTTATTAGTAGAATGTTTCTAAGTTCTCGAAAAAAAAAAAAAAACACGAATAGCAGTATATTGGAGGTAATCTTACTCTTTAGATGACCTCCAGCAACATTGTTCAGTGTAATTGAGAATATACATCACATTTTATTCAAGTGTGTCAGTTTCTAATCTGGCAACCATTTTTTTTTATCTGAATGTATTATACAACATTGATCGTAATTAAACTTTAGCTTAGCTACTCTGCAAAAACAACTATATTTTCTTTGACTTTTTGATGGGTAAAAAGGTTTTTAGATTCTATTTGGTAGGGGTGGGCACGGAGCAAATACCATGGTTTTTTTTGGTATTTACGATCCGCTCCGCTCCGTCCGGATATTTACGTTTTCGATTCGCTTCGATCCGAAAATTTTCGGATATCCGTAAATGCGGATATCCGGAATTTCAATATATATCCGCGGATATTCGATCCGATCCGTTAAAAAAAAAAAATTTAAAACATTTTTTTTTTTTTGATAAAGGGCCTTCATTAAATAAAATTTAAAAACATAAATTTCAGAAAATTAGATAAAAAGAAAAGTTGTATTAACGAAGGAAGAGAGTAGATCTCACGCGCTCCACATTTTTTCTCTCTCGAATGCTTGCTCGTTTCCTCCGCTTGGGCTTCTATGATAAGATAGAAGAAGAAGACGAGAGAGATGAGAGAGTTTGTGAATTGTTTGATTAATTATTTGATAAAGGAAAAGGTTTACAAACGTATTCCTTTACCCCAAAACGACATCACTTTAATAAAAGCATAACAACTTAATAAACATAATAGAGACCCTTCGCTTCTGCAGAGCCTTTGCACTCTTTTAATCATTTTTTAGCCACTACCGACATATATAAATATATAATTACGGAGCGGAGCGGATATCCGGCTTTTAAAAAAAGATATTTGCGATTTGCTCCGTTTTTTACGGATACTACATTTTGCTATTTGCTTTGCTTCGAACATTTACGGATATCCGGATTTTTCGAATTGAATCAAGACGAATACCGGATCGGAGCGGATATAACGGATATTTTGCCCAGCCCTACTATTTGGTGTATAGACCAAAATAATTGATAAATGGACCCGTATCGGCCCATATGTTAACAATTTTTCTCTTTTTTTTTCAGGTCAAAAGCGAAAGATTAAAAGCAGATGACAATATTCCATTTTTCCATTTTCGACAAAGATATCATTCTTTTCTTTATCTGAATAAAATGTGTTTCTTGGAGATTAAATTCGAGAAAAAGTGTAGTTTCAAAACATTCCAGTGAACATGATGCTATCTTTCAAATTTTTTTTTTTAATAAGCAAGAGATACCTAATCAAATAAATTAACTCGGAGGGGCCGAGGACAATAATTACATTTCATATCTAATTTAAATTGGGTTGTGTGGAACTTTTTTGCCTCACTCTTCGGTTTTATAAGAAAATAATGAATTTAGTAACCCGACAACCATTTATACGCATAACAATTTATATATTATCTTACGAATAATATAGTTATACTTTTGACTCTTCCACAGGTTGGTTCTATTATCACATATATTAAAAAGACATATACTTCCACATGCTTGTTTTCAACACCTCAAGTGATCTTTTAAAGTCGACATCGCACAAATTTTTGTTCGTTTATACCATTTTTCAAAATATTTATTCAAATACAATCAAATTTGTATCTCATTCGTCTTTCGTTTTTACTACAAGACTATAAGCCAACTAAATGAAGTTGTAGCTTATTCAAACATTTTGTGATGAGTCTTTTCTCTTTTTCTAAATCAAAAGAGATTAACGTTCCATCAAAAAATAAGAATACTCTGAAATAAATTAAACATAAGTTTTCTGGCTAACGATGCTTCTCGAGTTGGGGGATCGTAATCGTGATACGACCCTAAATTATGTTTTTTTCTAGCTAATGATGATGCTTATGTCATTTTGTTTTTCAACATATAACTCACATAATCCAGAAGAACGGGTTCGAACTTCGAATCCAACATGTTAACAGTAATTTTTAATTCCAAAATTAGGTTTTCACTACTACAAAACTCGAACGAGGCAGAAACCGCTAGCTCGTTGTTCGGTACGGTCCAAGACTCCAAATGTGTAATGGTAGTTTGATAGAGCTAGTATTACGATTTAACCAATTCACCTCTCTTAAATCTTCATAATAATAAGTTAACAAATGAAACATAAAATGGGCCGACTGTATGGGCTTGTTTAAGAAGAGTGGTATAGTGACATATAATTGGCCGACCGTGTGGGCTTATGTTAAGATGAGTGGTATTATACTCGTGGTTTCACAGTCACTGTTTTCATTTCGTGTACGTAGTAACGTACGTAGCTATGCTTTCTGAAAGCTTATCTTAAAGTTTAAAGTGGACCATAAGATCCATAATTTCTTACATGTTTGTCTTAAAGCTAAGCATGACTAGTGGATATAGAGTCAGAGCTGAAATTGGGAACCAAAATTAATAAAAATAGGAATGACCAATTGGAGATAGACAAATAGCCAGCCAATCCACTAAAATGAAGTGATTGGTAGTGGAATAGACTATATAATTCTATATTTCCCATTTAGTAAATATGTTGTTTGACATTATTACTCTCCAATGATTGTAACCGGATCGGATTGTAGACCGTGTGATGAAAAATTGGTAGCAACATCAGGGGGGGCTACTATTGTCAATTAATTCATATCGCATAAAACAGAGCAAGAAAGCTTTTCAACAAAAACGAAAAACACGAAAAGGGGACACACTTTTGTTCCATATAGTTTAAGTGCTACTTTGATTAACCAAAACTTTTTTTTTTTTTTTTAATCTTTGTGTGATTTTATTGTTTGGATTCATGTTATTATTTAAAAATTAATTTGGAGTATGCAGCGCTATTAAGTTTAGCGAATAACAAACAATTCGAAGAGGTTAGTTGATATGGTCTAATACGGCTTTTATAGAGCCAAAGCTCTCTTAAGAATATTAAGATTTTGGATTTGATTAGTAGAAAACCAATATAAGTATCTTAACCTAATCAACTAATTTTAAGAAGAAGAATTATTGAAATAAAGATCATTTAGTTAACTTTACGTTGAGTCTATATAAGATACGCATCTTCTTCATATTATATACTATTATAATCCAATGGCATTGAAGTAATTATATTTGAGTCACGTTTCTATTTCTTTCACCGTCAAAACAGTTAAGGGGAAATTGCTATACATAGGCAAGAATTGCAGTTAGACTAAGACTCTCTACCTATCTATGGTTCAAACTTAAGAAAGTAATAGGCTGATTCCAAATAGGGATCAAGCTTGAGCTTCCACGGAGGCTTCTAGGTGGGCCGGAGGGTTTCACTATGATAAATCAAAACATTATTAAACTACCCATTTTCACCTGTAAAACAAGTCGAGATTTAGGATCATTGGCTTTGATCGGTAGCTGCAAAAGAGTTTCCCAAAAGTTAGAAGATATAAAAAGAAAATTGGTTTTTTGTTTTGTTTTTGGAATCAATAGTTGGTACCAGCATCATCTTCAAAGAAGACGAAGAAGGATCTCTTTGATTGCCCCCAAAAGCCCAACAAAGGTGAGACTGAGGATCTGAAGTCAGAAAGAAGAAGAAAAAGGAATCAAAGAACCAAAATGAACAACAGGAAAGTGAAAGCAAGAAGAGACCTACCTGGGAAGATTCTGAAGACAATTCATCTTATAAACAGAGGAAGAAAATGAAGCTCGCTCACTGAGTCCCAAGTTGGACGATTAAAGAAGATCTGTGGTTTAGTATATAATTTCATCAATTCAGGTCCAAAATCGTTGTTGAGAATCGCGACAAAGATATGACAATATAACAATTCAAATCATATAAGACCCAACAAAACAATTCAAATAGGGTTTATAACAATTCAAATCATATAAGACCCTTTTGCCGAGACCATAGAACGTGTTCTGATTCAGACCCAACAATCATGAACTTGCAACCACAGTAGAAGAAGAAAAACTAATATGATCACAAGAAATGAAAACCCCTAATCAGATTGGGGCTAAAATCTGACCTCTTCCGGAGAACTGGAGCTCGTTTGCCCGTTGAACGAGAGAGAGAGAGAGAGAGAGAGGCGGAGGAGACAAACCGAATCGGCGGCCGGAAGACGGAGGTTGACGACGGAGAGAGCGATGAGAAGCGACGACAGAGAAGAAGGAAAGACATCGCACAGTTTTCTCTTTTCAACACCTCTGTCCAATGAAAATTAGTCACGTGGCAGGTAAGAACCGTATCTTAGAGCATGATTAATAGGAGAAACCCATTTGGATTTTTTAAGCATTATTTAATTATATAGTTGTAGTTAAGAAACTCCTTATGCTGCAATGGGAGAAATAGATATGGGTTTCTTAAATTTTTTTTTTTATAAATAATTTTGTTTTATGTAAAATAAAGTTTATTTTTATAATTAAACATAATTAACATAAAAATATTACATATGAAACATTGATTTTGAAAAAAAAATACATAAAAAAGTCAATTATTATCTTCAGCATGTCCAATTTTTTTCCATATATGCTCAACCAAATCTGCTTTCAATTGTTGATGTAGATGTCTATCACGAATTTTAATTCGAACACCCAACATATTAGTCAGATTTGGTGGCATATTTGTAGAATAATTGAGATCCACATGTGCACTGTTGTTTCCTTCTCCTTGTTGGAAATCTGAAACGTCAAATTGAGTGTATCCATCTCGTTCGTCTTCGACTATCATATTATGGAGTATGATACATGCTCTCATTATCTTTCTTATTTTTGCTTTATCCCAAAAAAGAGCTGGGGTTTTAACAATAGCAAATCGAGCTTGCAAGACTCCAAAAGCACGCTCGACATCTTTTCGGGTAGCTTCTTGATGTAGAGCAAATAAAGATGCTTTTGGGCCTTGTGGAAGTAAAATAGATTGGATAAAAGTTGCCCATTTCGGATAAATACCATCTGTGAGATAGTAAGCCATATGATACTCTGTTCCATTAACGGAGAAATTCACTTGCGGAGCTTGACCTTTTATTATATCATCAAAAACGGGTGAGCGATCAAGAACATTGATATCGTTTAAGGTACCTGGAGGTCCAAAAAACGCGTGCCATATCCAAAGATCGTACGACGCTACGGCCTCTAAAACGATTGTGGGTTTTCCCGAACCACGTGAATATTGCCCTTTCCAAGCGGTGGGGCAATTCTTCCACTCCCAATGCATACAATCGATGCTTCCTATCATCCCGGGAAATCCGCGTTGCTCTCCAATATCGAGTAGTCGTTGAAGATCCTCCGGTGTTGGTCTTCTTAAGTACTCATCGCCGAATAGTTCAATTATTCCGTCCACAAAATTTATCAAACATGAACGAGCGGTAGTTTCACCGAGCCGGAGGTATTCGTTAACCGCATCAGCCGCAGTACCGTATGCCAATAGACGAATTGATGCGGTACACTTTTGAAGTGCAGAGAGGCCAGGCCTTCCGAGAGCATCTTTCTTCTGTCGAAAGAATCGAACTTCATTGGAGAGGCGATCAACAATATGCAAGAACAATGACTTGTTCATTCTAAAACGTCGCCGGAATAAATTAGCCGGGTATGTTGGAGAATCACTGAAATAATCGTTCCATAAACGTATGTGGCCTTCCTCGCGATATCTTTCGATATGAACTCTCTTTTTTCTTGACTCTCTTGCCTCATGATGCTCAGCTAGATCAATGGAAAGATTGTCAAATGTTTGATCGAAAAGTTGATGAAAATCTTGATCAAGAGAAGCGTCATAATTTTCTGCAAAATTATTATGCGACGAAGATGCCATAATGGTTTACACGTTGATGAAAAGAGTGAAATTTTGGAGTCTTTTAGTAGGAAAAGGAGAATGAGAGAAAAAGAAGTGGATTGAAATAGGTATGAGATTGCATAATATATAAAGAGAGCATATATGTGAAAGACGAAGAGGAAGAGTAAAGCAAAAGTGTCGACATTTGGATCATTTTTTGTGGTGAGAAGACTTTAATACAACAACTTGTTTACTTGTTTTTCTTGTGACTTGTAGATCAACTTGTGCAGTTTTGGGGTCTTGTGACTTGTAATCATTTTTTGGTCTCTTGTAACTTGTGATCATTTTTGTTCTCTCTCTTTTGATTCTTATTCATCAAATCATCTAGTCACAACAGATAGAAGAAGACAAAGAAACCAACAACTTAAACTAGTAAAACATATGAAACTGAGCTGAGATAAACTTCTGAATCTTGTGAATGCATAAACTTAAGCTGAACCGCACATGAACCAAAGATAAACCACAACTTAATATTAAACACATAGTTCTTACATAAAGTTAACAGAAACAGAAAACAATAAAACACACATATTAAACACATAGTTCTTACGTAGCTAAAAACAATAAAACAGAAACACTAACACAAAGTTAACTACTTAGGGAACATCTCTGAAATAAGCCTCTGCTTTAGGGCTTCTTCATAGTCAGCTAAGGGTTCTTTTTTGGCAATGAGAGTCTCGAGTATACCCATTTTTTGGAGTTTTTCCTTCAAGGCAAAATCTTTCTCTTTAATACCCCACATTGTCTGAAACTTAGCCAGAGCGCCCTCCACCTCTCCGGCACTCCTCTTACCTTTCCCTTTAGTGGCCTTAACACCAGCAGGTCGTTTGAATCCTTCATCTTCTTCGGCAGTCTTCGTTTCCTCTGCAAAGGGGCTTGCTGACTGCGAACCATCTTCATGCCTTCTCCTCTTACAGCTTCCAGCCGTTTTTGATGTGGAAAGGTCACACCATTTCTGGTCGTACCGGAGCTCCTTCCAAGCGTGTTCTAGTGTGAAAGCTTTCTTGTGATCGGTGTAGAAAATTTGATGCGCGAGTCTGAGGATATCATTCTCGTTCTGACCACTGCTTTTCTCACGTGTTGCAGCTTCATAAGCGCCGCAAAACTTGGAGACGAGGTCGTTGATCTTTTGCCAACGTTGCTTACACTGCATTGCCTCTCGGTGTTCACGCCCACCAGCCATCGGACTTGCCGCAAAATACGCGGCTATCCGTTTCCAGAAGGCACCAGATTTCTGCTCATTGCTAACCACAGCATCCTTGCTCGTGTTTAACCACGAGCTAATGAGCAGAACATCATCCGCAGGACTCCACTTCCTCCTTTCTCTTCTCGCTGCCGGCGAGTCTTCGCCGAGGGTTGAACCGAGAGCATCACTGTCTTCACCGAGGCTTGGAGCGTATGAGCTAAACACACTATCTTGTTGACTGGTCAACAGATCAACAAAGTTAGTGGACTGAGAATATGGATTAGTAGAAGAGAAATCCATATAGATGAAAGAAGAGAGAAAGAGAAGATCGAAAGTGAGAGAAGAAGGTCGGGTTTAAAAGCAGAAACAAAGAGGAAAAGCAGAAGGAAAGACAAATGGAATGTGTTTAGAAGGAGAAGAAGTAGCATCACCTTTAATAGGTGAAACAAACGAACATTGAAGAAAAAAAGCTAATAACATTAACTAAAGCATTCATCCCTATCTAACCACATGGACTTGACATATATCTAACACTAACTAAGCATTCATCAACACTAACTAATTCATTTATTACCAAACCAAACTTTTATCTAACACTATCCGATACTCAAGACTCAACCCTATTGAGAAATAAGAAAAAGTTTTGAATGCCCGTTTGCAGTTGAAAAGTTGAGATATGTGAGGCCGATATTAAAGTAATTAGTATCATATCAAATTGTTCATGGCTATCACAAAAATAAAGACCCTAAAGATATTAACAATCAAAATTGACATTTTCCCAGCCTTTTGAGACTAAAACCCTTTTCATAATCAATTAACATAGTCCCTCTCTTCTTATGATCAAAACAGTATATATTATTCTTCTGATCATATATCTCCTTCGAGAACTTTAAGATGACATTTACGGCTATGCATTTATGCCTATCCATTTATGGCTATCCGTAGTGATTTGAAGACATACCTCAATAGGTTGTTATACGCAGAGGAACAGCTGGATGTGTAGAGGAGAACACCATGATCAGGGATGATGAATCTGCATAAGCAAACTATTACACACACTATTAGCCACAATCGATCGTTTGATTCAACAAGTAAACAAGCTTAAAAATTCAAGCAAACAATTCGAATATATATACCAAACACTAAATCCTATTTATCAAACACCAAATCATCCAAAAACAACACGATTTACACTTATATATTATACACATATCAATTCCTAATATCTAACACTAATTCCTTTCGGCAATCAAGCAAGACTCGATCCCTAAACAAATTGGGGAGACAAATCGAATCAATATCAAAAAATAAAACGATCTACAAGCTCTGATGCCTACATACTCTTCGATTAATCAAATCCGAGTGAAAATCGACTCAAAATCAAAGAATTAAAACAAGACATCGCTTACCCTATAAATCGATTCGTAGATCTTCAACCTCCGATGTCGCCATAGACTTTGATTTCACGAACACGATTCAACGAATAAAGAGCCGTCACGAGCCCGGAGGAATCATGCAAGCGACGGAGAAGGTGTCGGAGAAAACAAAGAGTCGGAGAAGGAGAAGAGAAAATGATCGGGGAAGAGAAAGAGAAAACAAAATAATGTTTGCGTTTTTTTTTTTGGCCACTGATCGTGGCTTTAAGAGTCGACTCTTGCGGATCCGAAATAAGGATCGACTCTTAAGAAAACTTAGCTTAATACCCATTAAATCATTATTTTTATTTTATAAAACCTTAAGAAACTCACCTTAGATCCTGCGTTAATGATGATCTTACGGTTCCAAAATAAGAGACGTATCTTAACTATTTTCATCTCTTCTGATTAAATAAATTACCAAATAATAATAAGAGACTTAGTAAGAGACCGCGATAATGATGGCCTTAGTTCTTTTCCAATTATTATTGCTATAATATACAAATCACTATGGTTCCACTTCCATCCATGCAGCATTAATGGGCTGTAAATTTGGGCCTTGGGGGCTGATTTGTGTAATACCGTCAGGTGTGTACACGTCACTCTCACTTAAAGCGTAGTGAACAAAAATAGTCTCTCAAAGTCGATTGCTTCGCTCATCCTTTTTACACCTAACTTCTTTGGATTGTTATTATCCACATTCCAAATAATAACCCATTTTCTAATACATTTAGCTAACAAAGAAATTGACTTGGAACTTTGAATCTCTTCTTCCATTCAAACTCATCAAACTTATCAACAAAAAATAGTTTATCTCGATTAGAAATTTGGGAGATTTTAGTACGAAAAAGTTTTCAATTCTGGTTCGCAACAAAAAAAAACTAACTTATTAGTTTTGCTTTTTATGAAATTTATCTTTTTCTAAACTTCAAACTTACGAATAAATTTTTTTCCGGATTCGAATAAATTTTACATTCAATTCGTAAAAAAAAAATAGACTTGCATAATAAATCTCGAATCATCGCAAATATTATCTAATCACGCTCACACATTTCGCGAGACCACAGAGAAACTCAAGTTATCCCTAAACGCACGTTTCAAATCGCTAAAACTCACGTTTGAGCACGCAACGATAAGCCTCTCTCTCGCGTGACTTGTATTCCATGTAGCGTCTGCGTTACGCAGAGTCCTCCATTTGCAGAGCTTTCCTTCTTCCATCTCCGCCGCCACAATTTCTCCGGCCTCCGCCGCATCATGTATATAAACCATATCTCCCACCGCGTTAAACGATATCGACGTTAGCGGCCAATCATAACCAATTGCTCTGAGTTTATCCAAACACGCCTTGGGCATGGATCCAATCGATTCGAATTTCAGTTTCATCGGCGATTCGTTGGATACTACTATTTCCCACAGTTCGATTCCCGTCGGATTATCCTCAACTCCGGTGATCCCAGCCATGATTAAACGGTTACCGGCGAATCCAATCACGCGCGAGTACAGTTTACAGTCGTCGTCTTCGTCTACGGGAGAGAAATCGAGAAGCTCCGTCCACGATCTAGTTTCTGGATCGAAACAACACGCCACGCCTGATCTCTTCTCCGTCACGTACATCTTTTCCGAACTCGCCGCAACGGATAGCCACGTGGATGACGCGGATACCCAGAGGGATTCCGGCATCGATTCGCATCTCTCCCACACGGGCGCGCCGGATTCGATGTCGAGCAACTCGACGGCTAGTGTATCGTCCTCGAAATCGCACACGCCGCCGGCTACGATCAAACTCCGGCCGACGACGGCGACGATTGGATCGAACCTCCACACTCTCGGTGGTACCACGTGTCGCCAATTCAGGTGAAACGCGTCGACTGAGAAGGAGAATCTTGCCGGCGATAGCGCGTAGAGCAACGTGGAGTGGGAGGATCGAGCAGCGGACACGTGTTCGACGGGAGACGCGGTTTTGAGCTCGATCCACTGATCGGACTTTGGATCGTACGCCATCGCCGCCGTCGCCGCCATGGTGTACGGCGGAAAACTCCTCTGTCTGTAGACGAAGAACCACGGGATGGTGGTAAGGCGGCGGAGGGAGAAGAAGACGGCGCGGTTCCAGGATTTGGACACCTGAGAGGCGGAATCGAGGTCGAGGAGCGGCAAAATGGAGAGGATAGAGACGAGTATGTCTCCGTGAATGGAGCATTCTTCTTCTCCTCCATTGTTGTTCTTATTCTCCATCAAAGCTATTATAAAAGCTTTCGTAACGATTGTGATAATGCAGAAGCGATAGGAGAGGGAAAGTCTTTATGTAGAGAGACCTAGCTAGGTGAAGTTGGTGATCGATTGTCAACTAAATATTTGCACGGGGAGTCAATTTTATTTTAATTTATCTCGACTCCATACTATACAATGTGTCTTATCTTATTTTAACTTCAAATATTTTGAAGTGAGACAAGTCAAGTCAATGAACCATTATTCTACTATCTCAAATCTCAAATAAGTTCACAATAAAAGTGCATAGAGTCAACAAACACAAAAATCCTGGTTTGTGTGTTATATAGCATAGCTGCATAGTAATAAAGACTATATAATTTGTGAGATACTCATAAGCTAATTGATTACACAATCAAATCACATAAATAGTTGCAGGATAAAGGGAGTGATTCAAGATCATGAATCCCAAGCTTTCTTCCGGATGGATCACATGCAGGCCGACAGGGAAATTACGGATCCAAAGGGTACTCGAACTGTTAGGCTTTTCAAGTGCATATCCAATTCTTCATTAGTATGAAATTGTCCGTTTTGTAGCCAAGTGATAAATCCCGCACGAATTTGTTTTTGGACTTATTCCCAAAAGATCTCATACTAATTAGAGTTGTACATTATTTATATCTTAGACCATATTTATACCATATTTGTCTAAACTTCTGATGTGGAATTTAAATTGATATCCCAACACAAACATCTTCGATAACCAAAAATATAAATAATATTATATATGCATAATGATTTTACATGATCATATATATCCCAATTTAAATTATATATGCATATTGATTTGATATTAAATGTCTTTATCTTATCCAAATGGGTTACCTACTAACGGTTTTCATTCTCAAGCTACCAATTCAAATCATAAATGCGCATTTGACCCACACACAGCTAGGGATGTCAATCGGGCTAATCCGGTCCGAAACCCATAAATCCCGCATATATTTGAGTT
The DNA here is from genome assembly GCA_002933935.1 of Eutrema yunnanense. Classification (NCBI taxonomy): domain Eukaryota; kingdom Viridiplantae; phylum Streptophyta; class Magnoliopsida; order Brassicales; family Brassicaceae; genus Eutrema; species Eutrema yunnanense. Next base: position 197,731 of record PKML01043527.1, on the reverse strand, counting down.
TGGCTCGGCCCGAAAAAAAACCGGGCTTATATTCCAAAGCCCGGTCCGGCCCGGACAGGGCTTTATGGCTTTTCGGGCTTTTTCGGGCTTTTCTTTACAAACACAAAAATTCACAATTCTCAAATGAATAACTAAAACAAAATATTTATAAAAATAAATCTAAATTAAAATGTATTTGATCAAATCCAATTAAATTTAAAAGCAAAAGTTTGACAAAAAAAACAAATACAATTCAAATAAATTGTATTACCAAATAAAACATAAAATCAAAACACTTCAAATCTAGATAGTAGAGTTTAGATTAGAATATCATTCATCTTATTCTAAATCTTCATCACCATTAAGAGGTACATATAAAAATAAATAAATAATAATATTAAGTTTTGACATCTATAAATCATATATAAATGTCATTGAAAATTTATAGATAATGATTCTAAGAAAATGAAGTAAATATGGATGAATGATAATGGTACTTGGATCACGAAATGTATAGAAAATAAGTCAAAATATTATTTTTAAAAAGATAAATGTTGAAATAAAATCTCTAACTAATTAAAATATAAAGTTCCGGACTTTTCGGGCTAAGCCCGAAAAACACACTAGCCCGAAAAGCCTTATTTTTTTCGGGCTTATATTTCTAGGCCCGAGTCTGCTGTTTTTCAGGACCGGGCCGACCCTCGTGCTTTGGCCCTAATTGACACCCCTACGCACAGCTAGTTATAAGATTATATGTTACTAGTGTGTGATCCGCGCTACGCGCGGACGTGAACACAATTTTGTTTTTAAAAAAATTGGTATAATATTATTTTAGTTTTATTAGTATGGTTGTTCATGGATTTGTCTCTATTAGCTTAAGAAATGCGGATTTTTTATTCTTAAATTTTTTTTTACCATTCTTAATTTTATGTTTATTTATGTATTTGTTTAGTGAGTGGTCCACAATTTGATTTTTTTTTTTTTTGACTGTTTATTCAATTAATTAGTTAGTTTTTAAAAGTTAAGTTTTTGTCATTTTAAAGTTTAGGAAATTTTATATTTTTTAACCCAACTTAATACTAATAAAATAAATACTTCGAAATAGGGTTTGTTTTATATAGTCCGAAAGTTACTTCGAATACTAATAAAATGAAAGTTAGTTTTGTGAATTTAGAATTCTCCGACCTTTAAAAAAAAATACTTCGAAATTAGTCACTGTATTTTTATCTATTTTTACCTAAAACCGAATACTAATAAAATGTTCAGAATTTACTATTATTCATTTTCGATGATCCAGTGTTGGTGACTACAAAATGAATCTAATTTTATTTGAAAAACGATTTAATTTCTATCACTAATTTACTATCAAAATCATCGTAGATGTATAGGTTAATGGGAACATTTGAGATAATATTGACCGATTTGGAAAAATATAAGAAATATGGGGTCGAAGTCGATTCAAATATTTAGAGAGAGAGAGAGAGAGTTCTTGTGAATATGATTATCCTGTAAAAAAACATTGCCCAATGCTCTAAAACCCTCGTCTTCTCCGATATCTTCCCCTATCGACGGTGAGATTTCACTTTCAATTTCAATCACAAAGGGTGTGATCCGCGCGGACGTGGTAAACAATTTTTTTAATCTAATGTTATTTTATTTTATTTGGTCTCGTAGTTAATTTAATTATCTCTCTCAGCTTAAGATCTGTGTATTTGTTTTTGTTTTTTTTTAATTTATGATCATCTATGTGTTTATTTGTTGGATGATACACATTTTTACCTCTTTTTTTTTCTTTGGTGATCAATTTTATGCAATTAGTTG
>PKML01043527.1:44750-182473 GCA_002933935.1 Eutrema yunnanense | reverse complement strand
CAGACGCTTGTGGCCACTTCTTCAAATCATGCTGAAATCATCGCACTCCATGAAGCAAGTAGAGAATGTGTGTGGCTGAGATCAATAAGTCACCACATCCAATCAAGCAGTGGAATTCACGTAAATACGGAACCAACTATCTTATATGAAGACAATGCTGCATGTATTGCCCAAACGAAGGAAGGATATATCAAGAGTGATAGAACCAAACATATCCCTCCGAAGTTCTTCTCATACACTCAAGAGCTCGAGAAAAATAAAGAAATCGAAGTGAGATATATCCAATCATGTGAAAATGCAGCGGATCTCTTCACGAAATCATTACCCACCACTATGTTCAGGAAACATGTCCATAACATTGGAATGCGTCATCAAAGAGATTTATAAGATGACATACTGGTCGTTCGAGGGGGAGCTTGCGTGGTTGTACTCTTTTTACCTTCTTATGGTTTTTCCCACTGGGTTTTCCTAGAAAGGTTTTTAACGAGGCAACAAAGACATAACGCAAAAGATAATAGTGACACTGGTCTCCAAGGGGGAGTGTTATAAAAGTCAAAAACTATAGGCACACATTGTTTTACTCTGTGGAGCCCACGTCACTATGCTGCATAGTAATTACAAATTTTCTCTATATATACGAACGCATTCGTTCGTTGTAAAAACATAAGTTACAACTTCACAACTTCAATAAAATCAAAATCTCTCTCTCGCTTCTTTATATTATCAGTATCCCGATCTTCTACCGGGTATAATATTTTTGTCTTTATTAATATTTATCTTTATGATAAATTATATTTCTTTTTATAACAAAAATAAGTATATTTGCACGTTTTGTTTTCCCAAATCTATCTAATAATAGGGGCAATTTCGTACATACATTCCCATCGGTAGGTGGGCCCGTTGGCAACGCGGCTCAACAACCCATTGATGTGCCGGATTCACAACTTCTCTAGAGACTCATTTTATTTAAAACTTCTCCCAATAAAAACACGCCACGTCATCGTTCTTCCCTGTCACCGATTGGATAACGACCACCTCAGACGGTGTCGGAGACGTTTCATTCCCCGACGCTAGTGGCATTTTCGTAATCGGTGTGCGTTCCATTGAGGCGTGTTGCTTATATAATAAAGCCCACCGCGAGAAACTCGAGATTCTCTTATTTATTCGCCACAACAAGAAACCAAAACCCAATTTTGTTACGTCTTTCCACAATCCACAAGTCAAAAACAAAACCTTTAAGCTCGGTTTTGGTTTTTATTTTGTTTGATTCTCTTCGATCGGAATTTCGAGAAATCCAGGTAAAATTCCATCTCTAATCATCAAATCGCCAACTGGGTCAACTCTCTTTTGTAATCACCGATCAATCGAGAATTTTCGTTGCTTATCGTATCTTTGATTGCCTTGGACTGGTATAACTATCTTGTTCGATATGTTTTGAGAATTCAATTGGTTTTATTGAATATGTTTCACTTGTGAAGGTTGGAGATGGGTTCTGAAGGACCAAAAGCAATTACAATTCATGTGACTGGATTCAAGAGATTCCTTGGGGTTTCTGAGAATCCTACTGAGAAAATAGCGAACAATCTGAAATCTTATGTCGAGAAACGAGGCTTGCCTTCTGGATTGACTCTTGGTAGCTTCACTGTTCTTGAGACTGCAGGGGAAGGTGCAAAGTCTCAGCTTTACGAGGTTTTGGAGTCAAGTGTTGTCTCTGGAGATAAGAACATTGTCTGGGTGAGAATCTTACTAATTTCTTAGTGATTGATTCATCTATTTCTTTCTTTGTCAACTGTTTTCTACTCTAATTTCTTCAGTCTAGTTTCTTTTTTCTCCACTTTAAAACTCATCATTGAAGTCATCAGTTTCATATTCTGTTAATAGATTTTAAACCTTCTGCTATGTTTCCTTCGATGAAGTGTGATTCTGCTGTGTTTCCTCTTCTATCACTGTATTTGGTTAAACGTGCCCTTGTGTCTTTACACAGTGTTTCTGCTTGAGTTAAAGATTGTTGAGGTCTTACAAAATCTAGATTTTCGAAGACCTTACAACTTGTTTTCTTCTTGGTTACTTGAGTGTTTCTTCTGATGGTCTTTAAAAGACACGCCTTTTCTCTTGGTTTTGGTGCTTCTTTAGCTTCATCTTGGGGTGAATAGTGGAGCAACGAAATTTGCTATTGAAAGACAAGCAGTTAACGAAGCTCATTTCCGTTGTCCTGATCAATTGGGATGGCAACCACAGGTTAAACGATTCGCTTTCCACTACTAAGAAACAGATTCAAATCCGAGAATACCACAAACTTGAGCCTCATAAAAACTAATTTACCTTTTTTTAACATCAGCGGCTTCCTATAGTTGTTGAAGATGGAAGCATTTTAAAGGCAAAAGAGGTATATATTGTACATACACTTCACCGCAGGTTTTTTTTTCTTTCTTGCAACATTCTAATTTTGTTTTATTTGGTGTCGTAAAGACTTCATGTTCGACAGAGTCGATTTTCAAGTTACTGAAGAATAGAGGCTTCGATGTCGTTCAATCAGACGACGCGGGGCGGTTCGTGTGCAACTACGTGTACTATCATTCTCTCAGGTTTGCAGAACAAAAGGGACACAAATCTCTGTTCGTTCACGTTCCTCTGTTCTCCAAAATCGACGAAGACACTCAAATGCAATTCGTGGTCTCTCTCTTGGAGGCAATTGCAGCTACTTGCTAGCGTTTATCTACTAAGTCCACTATTGTAAGTATCTATGTATATCCTTCTACGAAGCATTGTGTTGTAGCTTGCGATAAAAGACGATTGCTTTTGGCTCTGAAACTTTCTGGGTCTAGTATAAAACACGATTAAGAAAGAAGGAGCCTTTGTGATCGTCTGTGTAAGAATAAAAATTATTTCTCTTATTCAAAATGTCAAAGGTTGGATTTTTATGTTATTTTCTATTGGATATTTCTTGCTTTTGCCTTGCCCAGTTATGCAAATCTTTGAATTCTGATAGTGAACTTTTTACGGTTCGCACAATTAATCCATTGTGCACAATACCACAATCTAATGGTATGTCATTGTAGCACTTAGGGATCGAATCCACAAGGAGGCNCATTTTCCTTGATATTTGGGCATAGCTCTTGCTCCAAACAGGTTTATTTTACCCCATGATCTTCCTCCAAGCTCCAAAATGCTTCCATAAGCTCCAAATGGTACCTAAAAGACTCTATAGCACACAAACATATGCAAGAACTAACCTAAGATTCACTAACTCTAAAATGGATGCAAACTATACCAAAAACAATGAAATGAATGCAATAAGTCACAAAATGCTAACTAAAATGTATGCTAAAATGGGCTAAATTATGTAACTATCAAATTCGTTAATTACTCTCTAGAAAATAAGAAAAAGGAAATAAAAATATGATATTTGCAAAAAGACATTGCTACTTGTTGAGCCGGTTTCTTTGTGAAGACATTGTTACTTGTTGAGCAAGGAGCAAAAAAGGCTTGAGTTTTTTGACTTTCTATATTGAATCAAATGCGAATTGCGGCTAGGAGAGGGAGATTTCACTGTGTCGTGAGACATGCGAGGAGCAAAAGCTTTAAACTTTCTTCGCAGAACAACGACGCTAGCTCAACATTTGTGTCCTGCACCGCCGCTTACGGCGGCGACTCGTTTGGCGTTGGGTTCGTTTCTTGAAGATAACCCTAACGACCTCGTTTATACCCATAACCGCAAGATTGATGAACTGATTAAATCCGGGAACCTGATATCAGCACACGAAGTGTTCGATGGAATGTCCGTACGAGATGTTGTTACTTATAATCTTCTAATCTCTGGGAATAGCCGAAATGGGTGTTCTGTAAAAGCTATCGAACTCTACGCGGAGATGGTCTCTCATGGTCTTAGAGAGAGCGATTCCACGTTTCCTTCCGTTCTGAGTGTATGTAGCCATAAATGGTTCTGTAGAGAAGGAACTCAAGTTCACTGCAGGGTGATTTCGCTCGGGTTTGGATGTAATATGTTCGTCAGGTCTGCACTTGTGGGTCTCTATGCTTCTTTGCGGCTTGTTGATGTTGCTCTGAAGTTGTTTGATGAAATGCCTGAGAGAAATTTAGCTGTTTGTAATTTGCTGTTGCGATGTTTTTGCGAGACAGGAGATTCCAGGCGGCTGTTTCGAGTGTACGAAAAGATGGGACTTGAAGGTGTTACTGAAAATGGGTTAACTTATTGTTATATGATCCGTAGTTGCTCTTATGATCGGTTGTTATACGAAGGGAAGCAATTGCATTCCCTAGTGATCAAATCTGGATGGGACATTTCTAATATATTTGTGGCTAATGCGCTTGTGGACTTGTACTCTGCTTGCGGCGATTTATCCGGTTCTAAGAAGTCATTCAATGCTGTCCCAGAAAAGGATGTGATATCGTGGAACTCGATCGTTTCTGTGTGTGCAGACTACGGGTCTGTGCGTGATTCACTTGATTTGTTTAGCAAGATGCAGTTTTGGGGGAAGAGACCTTCGATACGGTCATTCATGTCGTTTCTGAATTTCTGTAGTAGAAACAGCGATATTCAGTCCGGGAAGCAGATACATTGCTATGTCCTCAAAATGGGTTTCGACGTTTCAAGTCTTCATGTTCAGTCTGGTCTAATTGACATGTACGGCAAATGCAATGACATTGAGAGTTCTGTGTCGGTTTACCAGAGTTTGCCTGGCCTGACTCTGGAGTGCTGTAACTCGCTGATGACTTCTCTTATGCACTGTGGCATCACTAAAGATATCATCGAGATGTTTGGTTTGATGATTGATGAAGGAACTGGAATCGACGAAGTCACTCTTTCTACTGTCCTCAAAGCTTTATCACTCTCTGTACCACCAAGTTTACATAGCTGCACGCTTGTACATTGCTGTGCCATCAAATCCGGTTATGCATCTGATGTTGCAGTCTCGTGCTCTCTAATTGATGCTTATTCAAAGAGCGGTCAGAATGAAGTATCTCGGAAGCTGTTTGATGAGCTTGATTCACCTAACATCTTCTGCTGGACTTCAATCATCAATGGCTATGCTAGAAATGGCATGGGAAGAGACTGTGTTGAGATGCTGAGAGAAATGGATCAAAAGAATCTTATACCGGACGAAGTTACAATCTTGTCTGTACTATCAGGTTGCAGTCATTCTGGGCTTGTTGAAGAAGGCGAGCTGATTTTTGACTCACTGGAATCAAAATACGGAATTTCTCCAGGAAGGAAACTTCATGCGTGCATGGTGGATTTGTTAGGGCGTGCTGGTTTGGTGGAAAAAGCTGAAATGCTGCTTCTTCATGCACGTGGAGATGCAGACTGCATTGCGTGGAGCTCATTACTACAGAGCTGCAGGATTCATGGAAACGAATCAATAGGAAGAAGAGCAGCAGAAGTTTTGATGGCTCTTGAACCTGAGAATTTCGCTGTTTACATTCAAGTTTCGAAGTTTTACTTTGAGATCGGCGACTTTGAAATCTCCAGGCAAATCAGAGAGACTGCTGCTTCACGAGAGCTCATGAGGGAGATCGGTTACAGTTCACTCATCGCGGAATACTGATAATGCAAATCGCAGGACAATGTTTTGCTTCAGCTTCATGTAAAAGAAGAACGAACCCAATTGCAAAGTTCACGTCTTTCACTTGAAGCCATTACACATGATTGACACTCTACAAGGACAAGGCAACAGGATAAGATTCTTTATTTGCCGGGTTGGTGCAACAAACTCATTGACCTCTTCTATTTCTGTCATTTGATATACTACAGAATGTCTGCTTTTCGTTCTTCAGAACCACATCATGTCTAAATATCTTAAAATTGCATCTTTGAGGTAAAAAAGTTGAAAGATTTTCATGGCCTTCTTTCTCGTTTTGTTTTTATTTCAGATCTCATGGGACCAACATACATCACGAACAAGTTGACCACGAAGGTTTTGTGTTGTAGAGGTTTTGGAGTAAAGCAAAGAAGTGGTAAAGCACATGACTTGTGCTTTAAGCGTAGATATTGTTGAAAAACAAGGCCTTTTCTTCATGTACTTTTAAGCCAAGCCAATAAACCCCACAAACCCCATTAATTAGTCTGCATATAAATTCAACCCAAAACCAATCATCTCTGCAAAGAAATCTCATTAGTGAGCAGTGGATATAATCAAACCGAAATCTTCTCTTGGTGTTTTTGATTGAGGCATATGATGGATAAGCTCTTCATTCTTTGCCTTCTGGGTTTATTAATGATAACTGCATATGGAGCTGCAGGGAAAATGGTGTACACTGACCTCGACATCCTTGAGGAGCTTGAGAACTTTGACGTACCAGAAGATGATGACGATTATGATTGTGATACAAAGCTCTTTGATTTGCCGTCATTTACAAGTCGAAGTTCTGGTAAGAATCTGGTGAATGTGGATACATTTGGTGCAGCTGGTGATGGAGTTTCTGATGATACTCAGGTGCGTTTGAGATCATTTTGCTTATTCCATGATAATGTCAGGTTGTCCGGGATAATACATTTCCCCAAACATTATCTGTGCAATGCTCATCTATAGATTTTGCGGTGATTCGATAGTTTTTTTTGCGGGGTTCAATTCGATATTTTTTGCGCAACTAATCTGTGCAATGCTCATCTCAAATCAGGCATTCGTAAGCGCATGGAGCAAGGCCTGCTCCACACCAAAATCCGTGTTACTGGTTCCACAAGGACGGAGTTATTTAGTAAATGCAACAAAGTTCAATGGTCCATGTGAACAAAAGTTGATCATTCAGGTCAGTTTAACATTTGAAGTCCTAAATTTTTCTTATCTTCAGCAGCAAAACAGAAACTAGACCATTATTATATGTACAGCGATCTATGGTATGTCTTATGAAACTCAGAAACTTGTTTTCTTTTCTTCTTCAGATCGACGGAACAATAGTGGCACCAGACGAGCCCAGCAACTGGGACCCAAAGTTCCAAAGAGTTTGGCTCGAGTTTTCGAAACTTAAAGGGGTCGTGTTCCAAGGGAATGGAGTAATAGATGGTTCTGGCAGCAAATGGTGGGCTGCTTCTTGCAAGAAAAACAAGTCTAATGTAAAACCTTCTATACTCGAAATTAGCTTTCTTTAACACAAAAAGGTAAACATCTCGAGTTCTTACGCATCTTTCTTGTTCTCTTGCAGCCTTGCAAAAGTGCACCAACGGTAAGAAACCATTGCCTTCATTATTTACCCGTTTATTTTCTTATTAATGTCTTCTTTTTTAGTTTGATTCAACAAGCTGTCTTTTTCCCCTGCAGGCGCTGACTATAGATTCTAGTTCAGGTGTGAAAGTAAGTGGCTTGACGATCCAGAACAGCCAGCAGATGAATTTCATCATTGCAAGGTCAAATTCAGTTCGAGTCTCCAAAGTTATGGTCTCTTCTCCAGGAGATAGTCCCAACACTGATGGTATCCATATCACTGGCTCTACCAATGTTGTCCTTCAAGACTGTAAAATCGGCACAGGTTTTTTCGTTAAGCCAAAATATTTATGAGCAAATGAAACATTTTAAACTCCAATAAGGGATGTAATAATCTCTGAAGATTGGATTAAACAGGGGATGATTGTGTGTCGATTGTGAATGCAAGCTCGAATATAAAGATGAAGAATATCTATTGTGGACCTGGACATGGAATCAGGTACATCATCAAATTTTTAGATAACATCTGTTTCAAATCAAATTATAATTCTTTGGGATTTCTCGCAGCATTGGAAGTCTCGGTAATAATAACTCAACAGGCATTGTAACGAACGTTGTGTTGGACACTGCGTTCTTGAGAGAGACAACTAATGGACTCAGAATCAAAACATATCAGGTAATAAAGAAAAAAGCTTCAGTCAATTACTCTTATAAACTTCTATTTGTCTCCATCCGCATCAATTTTTTTTCCATTGTTTCACATTCGAACAGGGAGGTTCTGGTTACGTTCAAGGTGTTCGATTCACAAACGTAGAGATGCAAGATGTCTCTAACCCGATACTCATTGATCAGTTCTACTGTGATAATCCAACTTCCTGTCAAAACCAGGTTTCTTTACAACCGTGATTATTCTATCAAAACAAAACTCAAAGATGAAAAGTAACTCAGATATGTTTTCTTTGATATAATGTAGACCTCGGCGGTTAAAATCAGCCAGATAATGTACCGGAACATAACCGGGACAACCACAAGTGAAAAAGCCATCAAATTTGCGTGCAGTGACACAGTCCCTTGCAGCCACATTGTCCTCAACAATGTGAATCTTGAAGGCAAAGACGGTCAAGTCGAAGCATACTGTAACTCAGCCGAAGGTTTTGGGTATGGAGTGATTCATCCGTCCGCGGATTGCCTGTACTCCCATGACGACAAGGGCTTGGACCAGAGTCACAAGCCCGGACCTGCTTTGGTAACCGAGAAAGCCGAGCCTGGCCACGACGAGCTCTGATGGTGGTGATGTTCTAAGTGTTGTAGTGAGGGATGGTATGTAATATAGTTTTCTGAAGCATATGATACAGTAAAAGAAAGATTTTTATTTTTATAGTCAACCATAAGGTTTTTCTTAAGCAGCATTTGTCCACCTTTTGTAATATAGAACTCATATGCACGTTTTTTTTTACAAAATTTAAAAGTTATCTGTTAATGTTGACCTATAAAAAAAGTTTTATGTTAATGAAATTTAATTACGTATTGATATTGAAAAGAAGAAACTGTATAAATGTCGATATCAGTTAGACATAGTAAATGTCTCAAGTATTTTGCGCATAATTTGCATATGAAAAGTTATACCTTGAATGTAAACTATTCAAATTTAAACATGTTTAAGTTTGAAAATTTCGTTTTTCATGTTAACAAATGTCAAATGAACCAATTGGAAAATAATAACACCGTTAATTTAGACAAAGTGTATGACTTTAACATTAAATGTATTTAAACATAATATTAATACTATTTTAAATACATTGAATGATTGAAACTGTACTTGATAGAAATGTCCTAACTAGTGAAAAAATGTCTAAATTAATTTTCCACTAGGTATTAATCAGCGCCAGTGAAAAATCTATAAACTATTTTACTAAATATAATTTTAAAATTATTTGAAGTGTAAGTAATTTAATTGGTTTTATATGTATGTTAATAATATTATGAGTAACAACATGAATCAATCTTTAATTATTTTAAAAAATACATTATGAGTAAAAAATTAAATTAAAATGCGTTTTATTCGTTCTTTAAAAGAAGGAGCAAGTGGCCCAGTGGTTGCCACACCTCTGCTGCCATCTTATCGGTATCGAGTTCGACTCTATCTGTTCTCCATGTGTGGGAGTATTTGGCTATTGAGTCGGTATGTTGTGGTCCAAAATGATGACAAAAAAAAAAACCGTTCTTTAAAAAAAAGAAGTATATATCAAATGAATCAATCTTCAATTATTTTTTTTACGGCAAAATCAATCTTCAATTATTTTTTTTTTACGGCAGAATCACTCTTATTTTTTTAAAGAAGTATATATCAAATGAATCAATATTCAATTATTTAATTGATACTATATGATTATCAAATAAAAAAAATATTAGTAATTGTTAAAATGATTAGAGTTTAAAAATGCTTCAACATTTTTCCTTGTGAAAGTTTCACTTTTTTTGTAAGTGAAATTGGATTGGTGGTAGCCCCACAAATATGAAATACAAAAAAGAAAGGAAATTTTTTTTTGACTTTTTGGGATTAGAGAGGAACACATATCACATGGGGACACCAAAGGACGCAATTGAAACGCGAAACTCTTTTTTTTCTTTTTCACAATTATTATTTTCTAATTATCCCAATTTGTGAGTAGCTGTAAACATAAATGACCAATGCCAACCCATTTATTTACTCTTTTAATACAACTCAACAACTACATAAGCCTAAGATCTAGTCTTGGCTTGCAATTTGTAATGTGAAACTAGAATCTGAATTTGTAATCAAAAGGGATGACCAATTTATATGGTATATGATATATAATTATCAAAATTGATTGTTTTGTCTATATTCAGAGGAATGCAAATAAAAGAAATATTAGCCTAAAAAAGAAGAAAAAACCAAACTAATATGGTAAAGACCCGGAGAATCTAAGACGTGCGAGAATAATGAGTTTGTCTACCATTAAAAACAAATAATGTTCATGTTCATTCCATTTCCACCTTATTGCAAATTATTGTGAACCAAAAAAAAAAAAAGAGTGCAAGTTGCGAAGAATCAGAAACTGGATGGCTTTTTCTCTCTAAAAGCCATATTGAAGAGATCTCTTTGGTGGCAGAGAGAAAGCTTCTGAGGTATATTCACAAATTTGTCAAAGTCTTATTCGACTCTTATTGCATTTAGAAGTAGGTAGATCTCATTTGTCAAAGTCTTATTCGACTCTTATTGCATTTACTCCATCTTCATTTGCTTTCAAGTTCTTCTACTTCTCGATCAAAAATTGTTATCGTAAGTGATAATCTCTAAATGTTTATGACTTATAGAATTACTCTTTTTGATATTCAGGCACATGTTCAATTGATAATGCAGATCCAATGTGAGTTAATTTTATTTCATAGATCAATCCCTCAATCTTTTTTCCACAAAAGCCCTCCCATTGAACATAAATCATTGTTTTATTCTTGTTTTTCATCTTTTGAAACTAAACATTCAGAAATCCAATCCTACATCATGTGTTTTTATATATGTTCTTCCCGTAATAAAACTAAAGCTTTATTTGCAATATTTCTCAAAAAAAAAAAACATTTTGTTTTATACCTTTATTATATCAGTCTTGAAGGCTTGAAGCAGAGGAGGAATGTTCAATATTAGAAAAATAGGAGCAAAAGTCAACATCACTTCTACAAAACATTAACGAGTACAACTGTAACATTTAACTTCGACTTTATCTACCAGCGGATTGAGCAAGTGGATGAAATTGACTAAGATGCATAATGATGCATCCCAACCAAATCATAGCTTATAGTTTTAATTATATATGACCAATCCTTTTTCTTTTCTCTTTAATTAATCTAGATTATAATAAAAGGAAATGAAGAGATTGTGATGCTAGTAGCTATTGTTTTTTTTAAGAAAAATGAAGGAACAAAAACAAGATCTGGTCCTGACATTGTTATGAATCATAAAACTCAGGACACACAACCAAGATCTCTGCTAGTGGAGAACCTTACCTCCATGTTCAGGTTTTGAGCTTCTTCAGAGCCGTGAAGAAGAATGTCACCATTTATGAAGTTCTTTCTCTTTCTTTATGATTCTCTCCCACCTTCCTCTTGGTTTCTGGTAAATCATTTCTCTCTCTCTTTGTTTCACTTAATTATGATTCTTAACCCTTTCACATTATAGTATATAACTCTTTTTAATGTTTTTTTGGTGGGTTTTAAGGTCCAAAGACACAACTTAGCATCATCATCAGATACAGATGAGGTTATTAGAAGCGGCATTATTGGAGAAATTGGATACATTTGGAAGGAGACCAGAATCTTTGTCTTTATACCAATCTTGAAATTCTTAGTGACATTATGTTTGGTGATGTCATTTTTGCTGTTCATAGAAAGAGTTTATATGAGCATAGTTGTAGTGATTGTGAAAGTACTTAAAAGAACACCTGAGAAAGTACACAAATGGGAAGCTATAAAAGATGATGATCTTGAGCTGGCCAACACAAACTACCCAATGGTTCTTATTCAGATCCCAATGTACAATGAAAAAGAGGTAAATTTCATTTTTTTTCTAGTAACCAAACTAAATTAACTATATGCCTTCCTAATGAAGGAATCATATTCTTGTTGTCACAGGTTTGTCAGTTATCTATAGGAGCAGCCTGCAGGCTATCTTGGCCGTTGGATCGAATGATAGTTCAAGTTCTTGATGATTCCACAGATCCAGCTAGTAAGGTCCTTTGTTCAATTTTTTTGTTTTCTTTCCCAAAAAGCTTTGGTTTATAATATGATTCTTTTCAGTTTATTATCTGTGGAGGGTTTTGACATATAAATGATTTGGAAAAAAAAAACAGGATCTAGTGAACGCAGAATGCGATAAATGGGCGAGAAGAGGCATAAACATAATGTCAGAGATCCGAGATAACAGAATCGGATACAAAGCAGGAGCGTTAAAGGCAGGGATGATGCACAACTATGTGAAACAATGCGAATTTGTCGCCATTTTCGATGCTGATTTTCAGCCTGATCCTGACTTCTTAGCTCGAACCATTCCTTTTCTTATTCACAACCATGAAATCTCCCTTGTTCAATGCCGTTGGAAGTTTGGTAAAAACAAAAAAATCATCAATCTTTTTGGAAATTTAATGGTTATGTTTGGATTCAAATGGAGGGATTCAATTGCATTTGTTGTGTATGTGTGTCACATATGTAGTGAATGCAAACGAGTGCTTGATGACAAGAATGCAAGAGATGTCACTAAACTACCATTTCTTGGCTGAGCAAGAATCTGGATCTTCAATCCATGGTTTCTTTGGATTCAATGGAACCGCGGGTGTTTGGAGAATCGCAGCTTTAAACGAAGCTGGAGGATGGAAAGATCGAACAACGGTAGAAGACATGGATTTAGCTGTAAGAGCTTGTCTTCATGGATGGAAATTTGTCTATGTCCATGATGTTGAGGTACTACAAAAAAAACACTTCTTATACTATATAACAACAAGTACTTTAAAGATTACATTCAAGACATGATATTCTAAACTCAGGTGAAAAATGAATTGCCAAGCACATTCAAAGCATACCGGTTTCAACAACACAGATGGTCTTGTGGACCAGCTAATCTCTGGAGAAAGATGACAATGGAGATTCTACAGAACAAGAAAGTGTCGGCGTGGACAAAATTGTATCTCATATACAATTTCTTCTTCATAAGGAAGATTGTAGTACACATCTTCACATTTGTCTTCTACTGTCTGATTTTACCAGCAACCGTTCTATTTCCTGAGCTCCAAGTTCCTAAATGGGCAACTGTTTATGTTCCTACTACAATCACTATCCTTAACGCTCTCGCTACACCTCGGTATAACATCTCTAACTTCTCTCTACTCCATTAAAACTCTGTTTTCTCATTTCTTATTATGATAATTGTCAAATGCAGATCACTACATCTTCTTGTCTTTTGGATCTTATTCGAGAATGTAATGTCGATGCATCGCACAAAGGCGACTTTCATCGGGTTACTAGAGGCAGGACGGGTTAACGAATGGGTTGTTACCGAGAAATTAGGCGATACTCTCAAGTCTAAGTTAATAGCTGAAGCTACAACTAAGCTTTATACCAGATTTGGACAAAGGTACTAAAGTAAAGAACACACACCCTTCAAGCATTTTGAATGTTGTAACTAATATATAGTTAACATTTTGCAGAATAAATTGGAGAGAACTCGTTGTTGGGTTATATATATTCCTCTGCGGATGCTACGATTTCGCATATGGAGGATCATACTTCTATGTTTATCTGTTTTTACAGGCTTGTGCATTTTTTGTTGCTGGGGTTGGTTATATTGGCACTATTGTTCCCACCGTTTAGACAGACTGAAGTTTTGTATTTGAGAAACAAATGTTTTGCTATTGATTTAGAACAATTAGGGATGATTGGATCTTGGTTGAACAAAGTTAACTCTTCTAATTTCCACACTACTCAAATGTATATTACTAGTAAATGTTTATGTTGTTATGATCTACATAATGTGGTTATGGTTTATACCAATGAGCTTCTCATTAATCCACGCGTAACATTAATGGTTCGTATTGTCGGCCAGTGTTCTAAACAAAACCGATCTGATCTGGTCTAAATCAAACCGAAATAACCGATCCAAAATACAAATCATATTTCTATATGGTTTAAATGGATTCATTTTTTTTCCATATATTCGAAAAATCATCCGGCTTCCAACCGAATAAAAAGAAAAACCCTTAATTAAGATATTGAACACTTATAAACCAAAAATTATATTGGATTAAAACCGAGACTAAACGTTTTGAACACTTATAAACCAAAAATTTCACAAATTGAATAATGCAAACCGAAATCAGGATTGAACAAATATAAGTCAACATCAATGAGCGTTGATAATGATGTGGCGCTTTCTGATTGGTCCGATGCCATCGACGGCCAATCACCCAACATCGCATGTAAACCGCGTAAGCTCAAGAGGCCCTCCACGGAAACATTCTTCTGCAAATCAGTATTCTAAGGGTATTTTCGGTAATTCCTATGGCATATTCATGAATTGACATTTTCGTCCTTTGGCTCTATAAAGATCTTCTCCGTTTTAAGATCACGGCGTCGCGCATTTAGCGTTGTTTTGAAGCTCTCTCTCTCTCTCTCTCTCTCTCTTTCAAATTCCGTTCGTCTCTCGCTCGTTGTTACGCGATCTCTCTCTATCAGATATCTCCGAAACTTTTTCGCAGAGGTACGCTTGATCTAGATCTATACTAATGCATTCTCAATCCGAACAAATTTGCAGGTTGTCCATTTTGTTCTTAGGTTGCAGTCCCAATTTTCAATTTGATGGTTAGGAATTGGATCTCTTACTTTGATTGAGGTTTATGCTTCTCATCATTGGGTAATAATGCTCTGAGATTTCGATGTTTTTGTTGAAAAGTATGATTCGATCTGCAACTGCAGAGTCTAAGTCTGGATCTATGAAAATTATCTTCGTGTTTCACCTCTTCCCGCCGTAATTGCTACATATAGACTGACGATCTATACGATGAGAGCATTAGATTTGAAGACGTTTTTGCATCTGTTTGGATCTGCCTTATACGATTGTATTTATGTTTGTTCAGAGAGTTTGAGTAGTCAATATATACGGAATTTACAAGGTTTCACAGAGATAAGAAGTGCTTTGACATTCTGGAAAAACGTTTTCTCGTGATCTAGAACTACTTTCGTAATTTGCTAATGCATTATGTGTGATACGCTGCTCTGATTCTGTGTGTCTTGTGGTTTGCCAGTGAAGCAGGATGGGTTTGTCTTTCGCTAAGCTTTTTAGCCGGCTTTTTGCCAAGAAGGAGATGCGAATTCTGATGGTTGGTCTTGATGCTGCTGGTAAGACCACCATTTTGTACAAGCTCAAGCTCGGAGAGATTGTGACCACCATTCCCACTATTGGTAAGTTTAACATCACAATTCCTGTTTTCGAAAGCTTAATTCTAAGCGAGAAAGAGGTTTCTGATATAGATTATAGAATATCCTAGCAATATGTGCTTGTTTTGTTGTCAGTCAATTTTTGCTTCCATCGGCCTTGATAATTATAAGTACAAATCATCGACAGGGTTCAATGTTGAAACTGTGGAGTACAAGAACATCAGTTTCACAGTGTGGGATGTCGGGGGTCAGGACAAGGTATGATTATCACAACCTGGGGATCTCTTTCCTCATTTGCTATAGGTATTTACTGTTGATGAAGTTTTGAACCAAATATATTGACATGGCATAAAACCTGCACTTTTTGTCAGATCCGTCCCTTGTGGAGGCACTACTTCCAGAACACTCAAGGTCTCATCTTTGTGGTGGACAGCAATGACAGAGACCGTGTTGTTGAGGCTAGAGATGAATTGCACAGAATGCTTAATGAGGTCTGATTCCAGCGTTTGTTGATTGTAGTAAGACCATGCAAGTAAACTTAACAAACACTTATCGGGTTTTTTACAGGATGAGCTGCGTGATGCTGTTCTGCTCGTGTTTGCTAACAAGCAGGATCTTCCAAATGCCATGAACGCAGCTGAAATCACTGATAAGCTTGGTCTCCACTCTCTCCGTCAGCGTCACTGGTACAGAAACACACATAAATAATCTTCTATATCCCCTGCTTATTTTGTTTAACTGCATAGAAGTTTCTTATGCTATAGTTTAACGATTATATAATAAAACCTCTAGATCGATTAATGTCTAAGAACTCTCTCTCTCTCTCTCTCTCTCTCTCTCTCTCTCTAGGTACATCCAGAGCACATGTGCCACTTCAGGTGAAGGGCTTTACGAAGGTCTCGACTGGTTGTCCAACAACATTGCCGGCAAGGTAAGAAATGTCCCAAACCGCAATTTATATTGGTTTTAAGTGTTTAAATGCAAATTGTAATTCTTTCTTCTCTCTTCTTGTTGCTGGTTGTGCAGGCGTAGAGGGAAAGTTCGTTGTTGAGTTGATTTTGCTGGGCAAATCTGGATGCAGAGGCAAACATTATCTGAATTTTTTTTCTTTCTTTCCGGTTTTCTTATTGTTCTGTTTTTTTTTTCCGGGTATGTGGATTTGATTTTGTGATTGTTGTTCTGTTTTGTGTAAGGAGGGGGTCTTTTGTATGTAGAATATAGAAACTACCTTTTATATAGTCTGGTAAAACTGTAATCGAAGATTTAATCTACTGCTTTCGTGTTTTTTATTTTTATTTTTTGCGGTCACATTTTAACGAATTGACATGAAATCATGAAAAACAAAGTGGAAGAATGCGGTCGGGTTGTATCGCTCCTCCTTTTCGATCTCTGATGGTGGCATGTTGGAATTTGCATGTTCAGGTAACTTGATTTTATGGAGATAGACGTACGTACAAGTATAGAGATCATCAGATGCCGTATGGATCGGAAACGAGGACTGGTACGACGCAAGTTTGTTGCATATCTTATTTCTGTCAATTAACCTCAGTGACTTTGGTTGTAACATGGAATGTTACGAATCGTATAAGTTTTCAAGTATATCAGAATGGAATCACCAAAAACACTAATTAACTTTTAAAACCGTGGGATTTAGTTACAGAACTTCCTTGATTTTTGTCAATAAATTTGTGGATCTGTAGAATAATGAAATATATAAATTGTGATTCCAAAAGATTATATGAATCATGGAACAATTTTGGGATTACTGTTCGAAGTCAATGTGTTTAAAGGTCAATGATTTACTTTCTTATACTAGTCATCCGGGAAATAATCGACTTTCCAATTTTTACCAGCAATCTGCAATCATTTTGACTAGAGGATAGGAAATCAACTACTTGACAAGCACTTGGATAATTAATGGCAATAACTACACACACATCCATTGATTTCCTAATTATAGATTAAAATTTTCATGTGTATTCAATCTCTATAATATTATTTAAGAAGACATTTTTAAAAATGAACTTTGATTTGTAAGTTATTACATGAAATGTCATTACAAATAACAAAAAATAATTGAAATAGGAAATGATATAATAGTCTTTTAAAATCATTGATTAGAATATGGAAAGTATATATTTTGCATTAAAGAGATTATTTATTATTTATTTTTTTAATTATTTTTAATACTATATATTTTAAAATAATAATCAATTCATATATATTCAAAGAAACAAAAATCTATTCAAAATCTTGCTATATTTTTCACTATAATTTATTGTATTTTATTTGAATATATATCAAAACAAAAGTGGAAAAATATTTTACTAATTTTATAAAAAGGTAGACAATAAAACTATTTTTTTAAAAGTTCGTACACTAACCACAAAAACTAGAGTCATTTAACGATGCATATTATAGTTATATTTTTAAAATTATAAGTTTTTACGGGCTAGCCTGAATAATATTTTAGTTCACTGTAAAACGGGTTAAAAAAAATAAATTATTACAAATTGACAGCTTTATCTATAATTATTAGTTAGCTATATTGTAAAATTCAGATAAAAACAATTTTTTTAAAAATTTTAAAACAATTTCTTTTTAAAAAATTATCTCGCGCTATAATTAGTGCGGGTTAAATCCTAGTATCATAGTAAATACTAAATGTTTGATTGGTATAACCGATGGTAGAACAATAACATTAAGCAGTATGCTGTTGAAATTGTATGACTCTGATTAATGTACATATTTTAAATAATTGATAGAGCTGCGAGTGATTATATATAAAATTATTTAATATATTTATTCGTAAACATTACACATATATTTATATATATAATATAAATTTTTAATATTTCAATTTTATATGAATTATATTATATTTTATTTAAAATATTGTTTTAAAATTAATAAAAAATAAAATAATAGCAAATATTAGTTTTTTTTTTTTTAACTCTTGAAATATATTGTTTTAAATGCTCTATCAATCAAAGCCTAAATTAATGATTGTTTTAAATGCTCTATCAATCAAAGCCTAAATGTGCTCACAAAAGTTCATTTGATTTATTAATCATGATTACTAAATATTCTCACCAAAATTGTTTTCCTAAATTTACAATATATCAGTTACAATTTCTTTGAATTCTTCCTATATAAATACTAGCCTTCTTTTGACATCGAATACTCATCGTTTTCTTTTTTATACACAAATATTCATCAATATATATACATATATAAATTGAATACCGAAAATATATGAATTTCTCTACAATGCTATTAGCTTTAGCATTGTCTTGTGTTTGCTTGTTTTTTGCTGGTCATGCTCAGCAACATTCAGGAAATGCTCTCTTCGCTTTTGGAGATTCGATACTCGACACCGGCAACAACAACAATCTCAGGACTCAATCCAAATGCAATTTCTTTCCGTATGGTAGAAATTTTATAGGCGGAAAAGCTACCGGAAGATGTGGAAATGGAAGAGTTTTCTCAGATTTGATTGGTATATATGCGTTAACATCTGTTCTTTTTTTTTTTAAATAGCTAAATACTACTATAAGGTTTCAATAATAATCATGATTACTAATGAAAAAGTTTTTATTTTACCAAATTTCTATTATTTGACAGTAGTCTTTTTGTGCATGCAGCCGAAGGTTTGAGCATAAAAACTCTCTTACCAGCTTTCCGCGATCCCAACCTTTCGAACAATGATCTTCGGACCGGTGTTTGTTTTGCATCCGTTGGATCTGGTCTCGATGAACGCACTGCCAAATTACAAGTAAAAGTTACATATTTTGTTTAGAGTTATATATACTTTCTAATCGTTCTTAATTTATCTTAATGTATTATATATATGTCTTGTGGAATGAGTGTATATAGGGAGTTATATGGGTGGCAGATCAGGTGAAAGATTTCAAAAACTATGTCACTAAACTTAACGGCGTCGTAGGAAGTCAAGAAAAATCAAACACAGTTATAGCAAACGCCATTTATTTGATATCAGCTGGAAATAACGATCTTGCAATCACATTTGCGACTGGGAATACAGGATACACTATTTCAGCTTACACTGATCTCTTGGTCACTTGGACTGATAATCTTTTAAAGGTACTAAATAATGATCTTTCGTTTTTGTTGTTGTCAAACTAATCACTTTATTTAATATTTGTATGTTTTTGTTGTTGTTGTTATTTGAAGAGTCTATATGATATGGGTGCAAGAAAATTTGCGGTTCTTGGAACACTACCACTAGGTTGTTTGCCAGGACAAAGAAACGTTCCTGGAAATACAATGAAAATATGTTCATTCCTTGAAAATCAATGGGCTGATTTATTCAACAAAAAATTATCTGCGAAACTTAACAATCTCGAGACAACACTTCCTGGTGCCAAATTTGTCTATGTAGACATGTATAACTCTCTACTTAATCTCATCAACAACCCTCAGGCTTCAGGTAACGGCATGACTCAATGAAAACACAAATATATATATACGTTCTCTGTTTTTTGGGTGTAAAGAATATTAATATGTTCTTCTACTTAATTGGGAATTATTAGGGTTTATTGATGTGGCTGATGGATGTTGTTGTATGCCGACATCGCCTGTTCCGTGCTTGGATGCATCTCGTTACGTGTTTTGGGACTATGGCCACCCGAGCGAGAAGTCATATCAAACGATTGCACCAAAGATTATAGAAGAGCTCAAGGAGAAACTCGCATGGTCGATTTCTACATGTTTTTAAAAACTTTGTTATAACTATTGCTCAATGTTCTGTTTCCAAATACCAGTGTCTGTTTCTTAGCAGATATTTTGGGATCTTTACTATCCAACCATTGACATGTCTTGTCTTATGAGTTAGAAGACCATTTTTTTTTTAAATAAGAAGTTGGATATTCAGGGAAAATGTGTGCGAGATGACAAAGTAAACATGTGTGCGAAATTACAAATCTGTTTCTTGCCCCTCGGAAAAATTCTGGTCCAAATTCTTTTTTTTTTTTGCTAATGAAACAAATAAATTAATTTCTGGTCCAAATTCTTTGAGCCTTTTTGTTCTTGTGTGCCAGATTTTTTCATAGAATGAATGATTTTTGTAAAGATTTTGTACATATTAGAAAATAATTGTTTAGCAAACATTTGCGGCTATAATTATTGAGAAGGAATATATTTTCTTCAATAACGGAAAAGAAGTAAAGAAGCAATCAAAATCAAAAGACGACCCCATTATACACAAACACAAGAAAACATTCAACTCTTTAAAGAGACATAATATAGTGAAAATGCCATGAAGAACACAAAAGCGTGCGTTACGCTGATCCCTATGTTGTGTCAACTTTAAACCATTTTCTCTCGCGGAGCCCCACAACATTCGACCCCTTTACCCAGTTACTCAAAACAAATTATCACGAGACAAACAAAATCTTATCTTTAACTTAAGTATATATAAGAACGAGTGATAATAGCTCTTAAAAGTAAAGTCATAATTGTTCAACCGATCATCTGAATATTAATTACAATGGACATAATGAGTAAACTAGTATATATACAATCCACAACTACGACAAGAAGACGTCAAAAAAAAAAAAAAACAGAAATCCACAACAACAAGAAGAAAAAGTATGTATAGAGGAAATATTATTGTATGTATCAATTAAAATTAATACACACCAATATGTACATTAATTTCCTTACATGAAGTGATTATGGCCTTGCAACGTGGGCTTACACCATCTAAACTATTCTAAAGCCTATATGTTCTTTTATTGTACTTTTTTTTTTTTAACAAAAAGTAATCCATGTTTTTTACCAACCGACTAATCTTCTGGATGAGTGATACCATCGACTAGCCCACTTATCATATTTTTAAATGAGTTTAAAGCATGACACTATCTTCGATGGGTTAAATGTGAATAGTTAGATAATTCCGCGCTTGCGAAAAATCAATCCCTAGTCTAAACCAACAGGGTATACCCCTTCACAAGTGGGAACCACTAGCCCACCACCAAATTATTTTGTTTTTGTAAAGTAATTCTGTTTTGGTATTCAATTTATATGACTCAACAATCATCNGCGACAGCACCACCGACGACGAGCGAAACGAGAAACCACGAGCGGCGGCGGATCTGGCGGCGGGCGGAATCGCAACGGAGAGGCAACAATCAGCACCGGCGCCATGGGGGAGGAGGAGAGCAGCTTCAAAGAGAAGTGATGCAGAGACCTACGAGGGTGCAGCGGCGGAGACCCATTCTCGGAGATGCACGACGGCTATCTCGATAGCCGGGTCAGAGAGAGACTTCTAGGGCGAACTGATTGAGATATGACTCAACAATCATCTATCAGCATATATACTTGCGTAACTAAAATACGCATCAATTAATACACTTGTTCAATAAAAAGTTGACTATGTATATATTATTTTCCTTCTTCAGTCTTTTTATTTTGTTTATAAAAAGTTGACTATGTATATTATTTTCCTTCTTCAGTCTTTTTATTTTATTTTTTGGGTAAAATAACCTCTTTTCTAGTATTTTGCAGTTCTATTACACATATACATGCACATACACACACCACTACGTTATATAAAAATAATTGAAAGCCTTGTGTATAAAAATAATACTCCCTCTGTTTTTTTTATATAAAGGGTTTTCCCTAAAAGCACAAAAATTAAGAAAATCTCTTTTTTTTGGGTTGAAACATTTAACACTACCATAACAACATTTAGTTATCCAATTAGATAGAGGAGTATTAATGTTTCATGATAGTACCAAGACTATTAATGAGTAGAATTAATTAAATTTTGCATGAGAATGTGAGAAGCTCTTATAAAAAAAACAAAACAAAATGTCTAAAACCCCTTATAAAAAAAAACAAAAGGAGTAGTGAGAAATGGAATATACAGGAGGCAATGATTGGTTAAGCCCACTCCATAAATCTTATGATTTTTCTTGGAAAAGATGAAATTGTTACAAAATCCCACTTTATCTTCTCACAAAGAAACACAGATTTGTTCCAAAGTGCATCTATCTCCTTGCACTTACACATCACAAAGAATAATCTTTAGTTGTCTCTCTTTATAAAAAAGAAAAGAAAGAAAAACAACAAAGAATGTTCTCTCAATTTTAAAATGTTGGTTTCAGACGACCCATTAGTCTTATTCCTTTTCATTACCTGTCACTTTTGTATGATAAATATTCATTAGTAACTTTATTTCAAACCACCAAATATGCTACTATTAATTCATTACCCCTAGTCTCACATGGAATGAAGCATATTCACATTTCTTGTTCCACAAGTACCTTCTCAATAACCCTCCTTAGTCTCTACTCAAGGAACTCCAAACAAAAACTTCTCCAATATCTAACAACTCCAACATCTTCTTATACCACACTCTTGAGTTATCTCTAAGAACCAAAGAAAAACCAGAACCTAGAAGAGGAAATGGGAGATCAAGGGGTACAACAGATGCAGCAGCCTATTGTTGTGTATCCAAACGCATACACTAAACAGTATCCAGACCCATCTTCTTCTTCATCATCATCATCTTCTTCCTCTGGCTCACGCGGTTCCTTTGGGACGGTCTTCATAGTCCTAGCCGTGATTCTTGTCTTGTCGGTTCTGGCTTGTGTCTTCGGGAGGCTATGCAACCGGGAAAGCCGTGCGGCTAAGCAGCAGCATAGCAAGCATCCAAAGCATGAGAAAGGATCGTCTAAGAAGAGTCGTGAGATTCGGCCTGTAGAGCGTGAGCCGAGGGAGAGAGGCGATTTGGAGTTTGGGTTGGATATGAAACGGCCTGAGCCACTTGAGAAACCCTCTGGAAGAGAACACGGAGAGGACATAGAATTCGGATTTGACAACAAGAGAGGAGAAAGAGGCGGAGGAGGACCACCTCCCCCTCCGAGTATCAAACATGGAGTGAGGTTTAAGTTACCGGAAAATGGAGAACGTCATGGTAAAGGCGAAATCAGACATGGAGGTCCTGACTTCGAGTTCCGACCAGGACACTAATGATCTTAATTTGTCTAAAGAATAAACCACTTTATGTTTATGTCTTCATTGCTTTTTTTTTACTTTTACTTCTTTTGTGCTTTTTCTTATCTGGATTGATTTGTATGGGTATGGAACAATAGAGCTGAAGCTATCAAACTTCTATTGTCTCTTTGTGTGATATATACAGTAGATACTCTATATATGTGTATATCTAAGGTACTAATTACTAAATAAATCCAATGTATGTAGATTTTTTCTAAGTAAATTCTGTAAGAATCTTGGTAAAAGAATCAACAAATTTATGGAAGAACGTTTTTATCAGAATACAGAGTTCTTCACTATCCTCCTCACTCAAACAAAAATCAGGAACACAAAAAACGCAGAAAAGGTAAAACAAGATACAAATAACTTTTCTGGATTCTATTTTTTTCTGAGGGCATTTAGCCATTAGAGAACAAAACTAAAGGCAGAGGTATGTGTTACTTTCACCTATTTATATAATCAGAACCGTCGGTTATTGAAAGGTCGAGTCTCGGATTCATTCCCTGAGAAATCAGAAGAGCTTTTGACAGAGTGATCTCCACTGTACATCCCTGACTCTGCGCTTTCATCGAAACCAAACGCCATTCTCCTGAACTTCATGATGTCTTGGTTGTATTGCCCTGAGTCATAAGTTGTGCTTTGCCCAACTTTGATTCCGTTGCTAATGTCTCCCGAGTCTTCATCGCAGTCCAATGCTCTCACAACCTTATTTTACCAAAAAGATGAGTTTTCAGATGTGATAAAATTGGAATCAAGAACTGTATAGAGTAATCAAGAATTTGGTGCTAAATATGTGAGCTTTGGACTTTGGTTAGTCGTAACAGTTTTGAACTTTTGTTAGTGAGAATTTTACCTGAACCATGCGTGGCCGTTTTGGACCAGAATGTCTGACACATGCGGCAGCTGTCTCAATCATCCGGAAGACTTCATGCTCCACATAATGTTTTTCGAGCCGTCTATCAATCAGTTCGCTGTAATCTCCGGTCTCAATGGCTTTGAGAAGGTGTGGGCGTGCCTGTGAGTTCATGTGTAAGTAATGCCTGACTAAACTAGAGCCAATCTTTCGCTGTAATAAAAGATTGTTTGAAGATTGGTTTTTTTACCCATTCGACCAAACTCTCTTCTCCTAGAGGCTGGTTCTGGTCAACTGGTTTCCGTCCCGTTACAAGTTCTAAGAGAACAACCCCGAACGAGAAAACATCGGATCTATCAGTCAGTTTTCCACTTGATGCATATTCTGGCGCTAGGTACCTGAACATAAAACATGTTAGTCTTGATCCCTATAATACAAACATAGGATCAATAAAGATTCAATGGAATACTCAGAAAAGTATTGTCTCACGCCAGATAAAACAAACTTGTCCCCAGGCACTGGATCAATAAAGGTCTAGTTTTGGAGCAGAGTTTGTGATGAATGCTTACCCAAAGGTCCCCATAACCCGAGTTGAAACGTGAGTTTGTGTTGTATCATTGAGTCTAGCAAGTCCAAAATCAGCAACCTAAATACAAGAAAAACAATAAAAACCAAGAACAAGTCTCATCAGCTAAAAGTTTATAGAGTCATACGATAGATATAAAAGTAAAGTGGGGTTTTCTTCATTGCCTGAGCTTCATATTCATCGTCCAGAAGAATGTTTGCCGATTTTATGTCCCTGTGAATGATTTTTGGATGACCTGTAAAACAGAACAAGGATGTGATTTTCTTATGTTTTGAACTATGAAGTGCTTAACCAAAACATACAACGAAGGCTATGATTCTAGTTGCATCTGAACTATTAGTGGTTTCTTAACAATTGGATGAGGAATTACTTACAGTCTTCGTGCAGATACGCCAACCCTTTGGCTGATCCTATAGCGATCCGGACTCTCTTAGACCACTCTAAAACCGGCATTCCCTTTCCTATCAAGATAGAAGGCGTGAAGTGAGTCAGTCTGAACACATTAAGCTAATAACAGAAATGGCAAAAGCCACTCACCGTGCAAATGATGCTCCAATGTTTGATTCGAAACATACTCATAGATGAGCAATCTATGCTGGTCTGAAATGCAGTAACCAACCAGAGAGACCAAATGCCGATGGTGAACACGGCTGATGATCTCAACCTCTGCCTTGAATTCACGGTCACCTTGTCCGCTTCCAGCTTTAAGCTGCTTAACCGCAACAACTTTACCATCATGTAATGTCCCTTTGTAGACGCATCCAAACCCTCCTTCTCCAAGAATGTTCTGTCGAGCAAAGCCTTGCGTTATATTCGCAAGCTCTTCGTAGCTGAAATGAGTCTGGCCAGTTCCGAGAATTGCAGAGTCAGGCGTGCCATTGGATTGCATTTGATGATGACCTCTTTGGCTCCCGTAGCTGTTTCCCATAGCGGAATGTTGCTGTGAATTGTACATTGAACCACCAGGACCAGAGTATCCTTTACCAGGATCTTGACCGTACACGAATCCATCTACATCTCAAGCAAAGAAAACAATGCTGGTGAATTAAATGAATCGAGCTAAGCCTAGAGATGATCAGAGAGATAAAAGCAAAGATTTTTAACCTGATTTTACAGAGAAATTTGAGTGTGGCAAGTACTGTGAGTGGCCATAGCTATCAAGGTTTCTCTTTTTCTTTCTTCTCACTAAGAACACAACTGCTATTAGCGCCATGATCGCGAAACCGGCCACTGCCATACCGACCATAGTCTTCCCTTGATAGCCATTTCCATTGCTGCTGTTTGTGGGAGGCGTTTCTTTGCTTGGGATGGTGAGAGATGGAGACACGACGGGTCCACCGGACTCACCGCTTGGTCTAGGTGGTGCAAGGAATGGGCTAGGTGGCGCGTTTGGATTAGCCGGAGGAGAAGTGGCTGGTCCTGATGGTTGCGCTGGGGGAGAATTGGTGGGGTTTGATGGTGGAGCCGGAGGTGAATTGATAGGCTCTGATGGTGGAGGAGGCGATTGAACGTCTGGAGATGGAGGAGGGTTATCGGATTCAATCGGTGGAGCCGGTGGTGTTTCTGAATCCGCCGGTGGAGGAGGAGAAGGGGTTTTAGTTGATGTTGGTGGCGGGGGAGCATTGTTTGAGTCAGCCGGTGGAGAATCGGCGGCAGGTGAAGGCGGAGTGCCGAGTAATGGAGGCAGAATCGAAGGCAGCGGAGGAAGCATTGAATCGGGAGGAGGAGGCGACGGCGGCGGCGGTGATGAGTCAGCCGGTGGGCTAGGAGGGGGTGAGGAATCAGGCGGTGGAGGAGCAGATATCTCCGACGAATTATCCGGCGGCGGAGCTGAATCCGCTGGTGGTGAAGAACTCGGCGAACCGCCCGAGTCTGACATTTTTTGTTTTTTTCTTTCAAATTCTTCTTCCGCTTTGATTTTAGATTCCAGAAATCAACACTCAAATTTGATCCCTAAAACCCAGAAGTTTCAATTTCTGTCTGATAAACGAAGAACACAATTATATGTCTCCTCCAAAATCCTTTATGGGAACTTCCCAGAAACAATGGAAATGAATAAAAAGGATCAAACAACAAAAGGAAAACAAAATCAGAAAAACCCACAATAAACGCCAAATTAAAATGTTTGAATTTCTCCTCGAAAAGAAACAAAGTAGGGTTTATAAATGCAGGACCTTTAAATCAGGTGGAGAGAGAGGAGAAATTGCGAGCTATTACAGACGTTAATAGAAGAAGAACCTCTCTCTCTCTCCCTCACTTTCTTTTCCCGGGAAAAAAAAAGAGAGAGAAGAAGAAAAGGAAAATTGCAAGGAATTTAACAAATCGCCATGATCTTTTTTAGCGATAATAAGTTGTAGGCACGTCTCGTGTGCCCTTTGATTCAAAAAAAACTCTTTCTCACTCTACGAAATTATTTGTTTTCTGTGTGTTTCTTTTTGGGATGCGACTCCTTCATTCCCGGGTTACCGCGCAAATTCAATGGTGTGTCGAAGTGTTGTCGGACTCTCGACCCGACCCGGTAACTCGTTGATGTTTTTAACACGATGATGACTAGGGGAAGAAGAAGAGTGAGGTTATTCTTAGCGGGCCTTAATAAGGGACACATTACTTAAGCCCATTATTAATTAAGCCCGAATCTTTCTTCCAATTTTAGTAAATAATTTTTTTTTTTTTTTAAACATTTAGACCAAAATTTTTTTTAATTTTTTTTAAACATGTTTGAAACAAGGCAACGAGGCATGTTCGCTTTGTAAATTTTACATAACTTAGCGACGAATTTCGTTTTGTCGTCATGGATTCAATGACATTTTTGGAGGTTTTAAAACATCAGTTACTTTAATATTTTAATCAATCTTTTTTTTTATAATTCAGGGGTTCCTATCGACTGTCTAGGCCGCATGACTATTCCTCTAGGCCACCACGACTCGCTGCTACTGGACAAACATATTAAATGCTTGGGCCAAAGCCCGTAAAGACCCCTTTTCTAGGATCCAAACCCGACTTCCTACACGTCGTTTCCCAAATATCATCGCCAATAATTCATTTTTTCAAAGGGCCATACCAGTTTCGAACTTGGATTACGGGACGTCCCTACAGTCTCCGACAGACCACTAGACTACATCCGTGTGGGCGCTGAAAATAAATAATAATCAATCTTATTTATTTATTAATGGTGCTGCTGAAAATATATCGTTGAACCGACATTAACTAAATACATTATTTCTTCTTGTTGTTATTTGGCGTGAGTCATTAATTTATCGCTATTCGCATTGGAGATATTTTTCAATCAAATAAGTAAAAACCAAACTTTAGCCACCTGAGCAAGGCATTGCTTTTAAAGGAAAACCAACCACTTTGGTCAAGTTTATTACCTATATAGCTAATATCAAATCTGATCATTCTGTCATTTTCCGATATTAATTAACAATGTATTTACATTTATTTTGTTTTCTTGTCTAAAATGCATTTACATTAGAACAAAAAAAAAATTCTCAATTTATTGCTTGTGTAGAAAATTCTTTGAAACCAGTAACAACTTGCATATATATATTAAGAAAAAGCCTATTCAACCAAAATTTTAATTTAGGAAATTAAAACCTAACTTAATCCGGGAAAATATCTTATAAGATGACGTCATTAATAAAACTATAGCCGTGTAGGGGGATAATAACAGTGCCATTATTACCATGCGGAGTGGGTAAAAAGCAACGTAATTAAGTGTAGGGGTACTATTGTCAATATACATTTGATCGAGTGGTGAAAAGTAAATGTCTTGTCGTGCAAGCAGAACAAATAACGGCACCGCTAAAAAAACCGTTTATACGGAGAGACGACGAACGTTAACCCCTAAAACTCTGCTGCTTTCTCCCTTTTCCCAAGAAAACTTCTCTTTTCTCTTTTCTCTCTGTTTTTTTTTTGGTTTGTGGGTGATGGCGGCGCAGGTTGAGATTGAGGATCAAGCGTCCGTCACCAAACTCGATAATGGCGAAATCTTCGACCCCCTTTCCGACGATGCAGATTCCTCGGCTGGATCTTCCTCAACCGACTCGATGATTCCTCTCGGCGAAGGAAACCAAGAGCGCGGCGTTATTACCACGTGTTTGCTCTCCGGCTTGGGTCCTATAGCCAGCGACACGACGATCGTGGCGGTGCGTAAAAACTCCCCGGGAAGCATCACGACGAGAGCGAAGTATCTTGCGTTTCGGATTTTCACGGAGGCCATGGCGAGGAAGAACGGCGGAGATCCCAATGTGAAATACGCCTGGTACTCTGGTTCCAGAGAGGAGATCCAAGGTATCGTCTCGTACGGATTTAGCAGTCGCGGGGATGGCGATGGCTCTTCTCACGGAATCGGAATCCATCTGGTTCCTTCCAAGTGCTCCCTCTTTGCGTAAGATCCGATTACAATCCTTGAATGTTTTTTTCCTCGAGAGATTTGGAATTGGAATGTTACAGTGAAAGATATTTGCAGGGCCGTAGCTACAGAGGCAGACGAGGAAGGTTTAAGGCATCTTCTCTTATGCCGTTTGATCCTTGGGAAACCTGAGGTAATCACCTCCGGCTCTAAACAATCGTACCCGAGCTCGATTGAATTCGATTCCGGTGTGGATAATCTCCACAACCCTAGAGAGTATGTCATATGGAGCTCTACCATGAATTCTTACATCTTACCGAGTTACATCGTCAGTTTCAGGTCTCCTCGTCTCAGAGGTACGTAATAACATTTTCCTTGAAGCTCTGATGAATCTGTATATAGTGCTAATTGGTTGGTTCGTTCCTTTCAGTTATAAGTAGAGGTGGTTTCACTGCAAGACCAAGCTCGCCGTGGGTTAGTTTTGCCGCCCTGATGTCATTGCTGTCCAAGTCCATGGATCCTTCAAGAATGAACTTGATCATGAGAAGTTACGATGATTTTCGGGTATGTTCTCTCTTCTTTTGTCAACATCAGTTAATCCACGATTCTGAGAGTTCATTACTTTGTAGAAACGGAAGATCCAGAGAGACCAGTTGGTTCGGAAGATGAGAGAAGTGGCTGGAGACAACCTTTTGGCTGAGATAATCAAGAATCACAGAGACAAAAACAAGGTCAGGGTTTGAAAGACAAACACAGAGATAGAGATACAAGGTAAGCAAGCAAGTCTTGGTTTAGAATCAATACTATTTTGTTTTTTCTTCCCCTTTCTCATCTATAATAATCAAATTAATGGAAAGTGAAAGTAAAAAAAGACTCTTCTTATTCTTTCTTATTGAGCAAGGATTGTCAAATTTGGGGTATATATATGAAAAAGGGGATCTTTTGTTGTCAAACTCCACATCAGCTTATATTCCTTTAGACGTGTGTTGATCCAACTCATGCAAAGTTTGTGGCCATTCATTTGATTTCATCAAACATATGGAATTTAACAAATGTCTTTTCCTTTCTAGAATATTATTGATTATTGATTGACCCTTTTTTTTTTTCCAATTCCTTGCAGAGAAGTTTTACACGTGTGATACGTAATGAAGTGGAATAGAAGAACATACACGTACATAGACAAAGCTCAATCAAAATGTGGGAACTATATGAGAGATTTAAAGCATTTTCTTTCTTTAGGAAGGTACCGTTTCTGTTAGCTGTGCAAACAGAGGATCCCTTTTGATATGAACTTTGGGAAATTTGTAAAGAGCATTCTTTCACATAGCAATGGACAATCAAGAAATACTATATCCTCCTCCGATTCGTGTATCTCCTCCTACGTGATCTCCACCTCTCTTTAATGTCCTCAGTTTTGCTTTTCTCCAATTCCACGCCGTTCATTCCTTGATCATCATCATGGCCTCCTCCTCGGATTTTCGCAGCTTCAGCGAGAAGATCTTCAATCATACTCTCTGTTGTTTTAATGGTGATCCCATGAATGTACCAAGAAAGTGGCGGTGGAGTGAGAATAGCAGAAGGCTGAAACATCTGATCCATTGTCACCTTCGAACCCATCCTTCCTCGCCCGTTGCTACAGCTATCGTAATCTTCTCGAGTTTTTGGCTTCTTTGTCTCACACAAATGTTCATCTACAAACAATGGCTCCACTTTCCAACAGCCCTCAAACACTTTCATGAACATTGTTTTCTCTTGCCTGTAATATGACTGCATGCCCACCAAAATTAAATATGTGAGAACAGAACAACAAGATTGAGTCTTGTGAGGGATATATATATATATATATCTTACGGTGAGATTTTTTCGGTTTTCTTGGACAATTAGATGTATAGGAAAAGTTCCAGCCCACCAAAGGAACTTCCAGGCCGCGGCTTGCTTCACCTCCACGGTCTGCACTGCTCCTTCCTCCATCAAAACTTTTCTCGAGATGCATTCCTGTTTAGATATTAAAAAAATTGTCTCAAGTATTGCTCTAATACTCAATTCGAATTATACAAGACAAAGACCACATGCAAGCACCTTGATGTTTTTGAAGTATCTTTTGTTGTCTGGATGAGTGAAAATGTTGTAGACTGATTCAGGAGGTAATCCTACGTTTACTTCTACGTTCAAATGGCAAAACGAACCATTTTGTGTTTTCACCTACAAACATCAACATTTTAAGTAAAATTTCTCTGAATTCTACCAATTCTAAGTAAGTTCCGAGATTTGTGTTTTTGGCTCTCATCTAATTACCTGAACCTTAGGAGGTTGATCTGTCCATGAAGGATTATCTCTCCAAGCTTGTAACTGCTTCTCTAGCTTCTCCTCATATCTTTCCTCATCGTAAGTAGTAGTCTCTATCTCTGATGACAATGGCTTAATCAAGCTTAGCTCTTTGACATTCCTTAATCTCTTGAACTCAGCCTATAACAACAACAGATACCATAATTTAACTAAATAATATATTTGATTAAGCTTCTTGAGATGGAAATGAAAGTTTGACCTTAAGAGGCTCTTGAATTGTCTGATTGATCCAGACCACAAATCTAGGAAGTACAACATTATTTTCAAACAGTTTGACAAACCCAATACCGCTCTTCTCCTCTGTTCTTGAAATTTCAGATCCACCCATTTGTTTCTGTAAAAATTAGATCACAAAACAGAGCAAAGATGACAGATGATCAGAGGAAATGGAAAGTCAACGATATGATATGAAGGAAACTCTCGTAGGAGAAAGGTTTGATTGATTAAGGAAAGTGATTAATTAATAATAATAAGAATTAGTTGTGTGGAGGTTGAGTGTACCTTACGGACCGGGAACTAAAGATCTGGGGACAGTTCCATTCTCGTGAATTCATCTCTCGACGTTAAAGCATGTGCGGAGAATCGGCCGGACATTGCTTTCGACTCGTGTCTCTCACTTGTCGCAACCGAACCCTAAATCAGTATCCGCTGCAGCAAGATCAAAATTCGACTCTGGTTTGCAAATTCAAAACCCAATAATTGATCTTCCTTTTTTTATTTATATTTTTAACTAAAAGACTTAAGTGCGCAAAAGAATCAAAATCTGTAAATGTCTTTTGTTGAATAAGATATTAAGAATTGACATTTTTTTATATAAAAAGGCGGTCGGAGAGCGACGTGACATCCAAGCATCATGGACTTATTATATCTGTAATTAATGGGTCTATGAGCCGATTATGAGTAGTGGTTATTACGTAAAATAGAACCCGGTCTAATTAAATCGGTTTGAAGACAGCTTTCGATAACATGCCATTCAGTGGTTTGTTTGGTATGAGAAATTGAGAATTAAAACCAATGAAATCTTTTGGTCAAGAAACAAAAAGGGTTACCAAATTTGATTTCATGTTATAGACATTTTTTTAATCATAACAACAGTATTTAATAAAGTTGTTTGATATTACTACCACAGTATAACCGGTCCATTCCGGTTTGGGACCGGTTCATTCTATTCGGAGCACGACACCAATATTTAAAAAAAAATCTTTGATGGTAATCTCACGAATGTATACATCAAGGAACGTACCAAGAAAGCGGTGGCAAAATTAAGAAGAGGATATGGCTGAAAAATATTGGTCCATTGTCACCTTCGACTCAATCTTTCCTTGTCCGGCGCTACATTTTGTTTGTACTCGTGAAAAGAATATAATATTTGTGTAAAGAATATATTAAATTTACAAACATATGTTTTTGTGTAGGTTCATTGATCGGCTATAGTGTTTTCCATGTTTGTCGCTTGATGTCTTTACCTAGAGATTAACTCATCCGTTCGAAAGTCTGCAAAATTTATTTTATATGTAATATCAAATCTGTGTTACATTTCTCAAGCATGCTTTTATCAAATAGCATTCTCTGATCCGGAGACGTTATAAGTTTCCCACTACGTACAAACCACACGTACAAGTTGAGACGTAAAAGATTAATTTAATAACAGTAAACATGAGGGAGGATTTATGTATATATTGGCTTACCAAAGAGCACTAAGAAGAGAACGAAGAAGAGGGTTAAGATGGAGGGGTTGGTTGGTAAGGACTTTGACTGTGAGCTTTTAATGTAGGTTTTTAGTTGTAGAAACTTATGCTGTTAAAATGTAGTTGTTACTTTTAAATCTGTAGATTTTTTTTTTATTGAGATATAATATTTGTTCAATTTAGAAATATTAAGTGAAATTTTGAAAAAAATAAAAAAAATGGATCTCAAAATAACAAAAAAAATGATAATTCTTAATCAATTAAAATTTATTAGTGATAAATTATATATAAATCTATAAATAATTTTGAATAATTTTGGGGAAGAAGAAAAAGAAAGAAAAAATAAATTTATTTCTTTCTTTTAGTTTTTTAGAGAAAAGTCTCCCATGTAGCTTTTTCAAAACAAGACAAAAAGATAAAGTTTGGCTGTAGAAATTTTATACTTAAAAAAAAATATTTGGCTAAAAAATAACTTTGAGAACTGTTAAATACCTTAAAGTCATCGAAACCTAACGCCAAACAGCCCCGGAAACAGACTTCATTTCTTAATATGCTTTTCAATTTACACTTTGGAGTACTTGTTGGTGAAAATGGTTCAGTATTTGCGGTGCTATTTATCAACGCTCCAGGCCTCAACATTAAATCATTGTTCATGCATTTTCTCAATTTTAAAACACATGCATGGTAAGGTCCAGTTTTAGTTTTTTTTTTCTTTTTAAATAAACACTAAAATTAATTGAGATGATCGTTTAGTTCAGAAATATTTTTGTTAAATATTTTTCATTAATGAGGGTGAGAACTAAGTCCAAGACCTAGTTAATAACTTGTCTTACGCGTGGAGGAAGTGGTGGCGCAAGAACCGGAGGAGAAGGTTGAAACGGTGGACAACGTGTCCTTGCTAGAGAAAATTAAGGGTGGACATCAAGATGATCTCAGTGACGTGCCCTGGGTGGTTATGGTTGAATCCTGGATGCATGAGATGAGACTGTCGAGTGTCGACTATGTAGAGTATCACCGTACTATGTAGCACTCTGCATTTTCTTATAAGTTTTTTAATAGGTCATCTTTGCCAAAAGTAAATTCGTGGAAGGCGAATGTTTTTGTTTTTGGGGGTTAAATTAATCCTCAGCTTACATCTTGAAGAAAATTCTGTTGTTAATTAACCAGAAACACAAAAAAAAAAAAATTTGGAAGGTTTTTCTTTTGTTTTAGGTTTAGTGTTTGAGTTTATATTTCGTCACAAATATCTAAAAAACATATAGGGGGAGTATTTAATCTAGCATTTGAAGTGATTTGTATTAAAATCACAAATCTTATGTTATTCAAATATGAATTTTCAAGTTTTTTAAAATCTCATGTTATTGAGCTAGTGATTTATCGGGGGTGGTATTCAATTAAAGAATTTAATTGAATTAGAAGGAATTAAACTTTCTATAAAATTCTAATGTTATTCAATGATGTATTTCATGAATTCTTTTAAATTCATGTGTTATTGGATTAGATATTTGTAATCATTCTTCTATATTACTTTAAATTATAGTGTTATTAGTGTGTGATCCGCGCTACGCGCGGACGTGAACACATTTTTTTATAAAAAAATTTGGTATAATATTATTTTATTTCTATTTGTATGATTGTTAATCGATTTGTCTCTATTAGCTTAAAACTGTGGATTGTTTATTCTTAAGTTTTTTTTTCCTTTCTTAATTTTATGTTTATTTATGTATTTGTTTAGTGGGTGATCTACGATTTGATTTTTTTTCTTTGGTTGACTATTTATTCAATTTGTTGGTTTTTTAAAGTTAATTTTTTGTCATTTTAAAGTTTAGGGAATTGTATATTTTTTAACCCAACTGAATACTAATAAAATAAATACTTTGAAATTGGGTTAGTTTTGTATAATCCGAAAGTTACTTCGAATATTAATAAAAAGAAAGTTAGTTTTGTGAATTTAGAATTCTCCGAACTTACTAAAAAAAAAATACTTCGAAATAGGTCCTTGTATTAATAATTATTTTTACCTAAAACCGAATACTAATAAAATGTTCAGAATTTAATATTATTCATCTTCGATTATCGAGTGTTGGTGACTACAAAATGAATCTAATTTTATTTGAAGAACAATTTAATTTATATCACTAATTTACCTATCAAAGTCATCGTAGATGTATGGGTTAATGGGAACATTTGAGATAATACAAGCCGATTTGGAAAAGTATAAGAAATATGGGGTCGAGCGTCGATCTAAATATTTAGAGAGAAAGAGAGAGAGACTTCTTGTGAATATGATTATCTTGTAAAAAAATATTACCCACTCCTATAAAACTCTCGTCTTCTCCAATATCTTTCCTCATCGCCAGTGAGATTTCACTTTCAATTTCAATCACAAAGGGTGTGATCCGCGCAGACGTGGTAAATAATTTTTTAATCTAATGGTATTTTATTTTATTTGGTCTCGTAGTTAATTTAATTATCTCTATCAGCTTAAGATATGTGTATTTGTTTTTTTGTTTTTGATTTAATTTATGATCATTTATGTGTTTATTTATTGGATGGTACGTATTTTTACCTCTTTTTTTTAGGTGATCAATTTTATGCAATTAGTTAGGGTTTTTAAAAGGAACATATTGACATTTTCAAGTTGCATAATAATTTTTTTATTTTGTTTCATGTGAAGTTATTATTTTTGGAGTGTTTCATGTATGATTTTAACCCTATTTATGTGTGCAATATGTTTGTGATTCCTAAGTTTTTTTTTTTTGAAAACGATTTCCATATATAACTGGAGAGAAATATAGAAATTTAGCCAACACATAAGGGTATTGATAAATGGTAAGTCCATTACAGCAATAATAGAATTAACAATTGATCAACTTTTGTTGATTTTAAATATAAATATATTCATGGATTGCATGTCACACAAATTCAGATTTAACGGTTTTAGAATTTTCTTATTCAAGACAATGTGTTAGATTATCTATTTTGATAAAATAATAAATTTAATTACAACAATAATAAAAATTTAGCCAACACATAAGACTATTGATAAGGGGTAAGTCCGGTGAGATTCGACTTTATATAAGAAAAAAATGTTTGACCCGCGAGTTTTAGTTGTTTAAGTTTTATAATATTTTAATTTATTGATGATAACTTTTTTTCATTTTTAGTAAAACAAACCATTGCTTGTAGATTGTAATCCTAATATTTTATTTGAAACTTAACTAACTGTTTCTCTTATTTCCACCTCCATGAAAATGAAAATGTAATTGATAGTCAATCACTTCAATATCTACGGTCAATCACTTCTATATTATTTACAAATAATCATGTTTGTTTGGAATTTTCATATCTTATATATATTTAAAGACTAAATAAATCATATTATTCAAATATCTAAATTACTAAACGTTTCATTTTTATTATTTTAAATTATGTACTTATTTTTTTTTAAAAATCAATTTTCTTATATATAATTTATTTAAGAAAGTTACTATAATATGCATTATTAAACGATAATGAGTTTACTTTTTATTTATTAGATATTCTGTTTTTCTTAAACAAATCTCTATATATTTGTGATATGTTAAATTAATATTGTATATATTGTATACTATTAGTTTGTATCAAATAATATTCATTCACTAAACATATGTTCGATATAAAACTGTAACATTATAACTATAATAAAGTGTAATATATTAGTAAAACTCAAATGTTTAAATCTATTATTATTTCAATAAATGTTGTTGATTTTTTTTTATTTTTCATGATATAAATATGAAAATGACATTTCAAATTCTTTGCATAATTTAATAAAATCTATAGTTAATATGTATATCAAAATCTTAACTAATTAAATTATAAAAATTAAATATTAAAATGATGTGACATACATGTGGATGATATATGTTACATCAATATCGTATATATTGTCTACTATTAGTTTGGATCAAATAATATCCATTAACTAAACATAATTTCGATATAAAACTTTAACTTTGTAACTATAATAAAATGTGTAATATATTAGTAAAACTCAAATTATTAAATCTATTATTCTTTCAATATATTTTGTTGACTTTTTTAAGTTTTCATGATATAAATATGAAAATGACCTTTCAATTAAATATCAAAATGAAAATTAAATATCAAAATGATGTGACATACATCTGAATGATATATGTTATATCAATATTGCATATATTGTCTACTATTAGTTTGGATCAAATAATATTCATTCACTAAACATATTTTCGATATAAAACTTTAACTTTGTAACTATAATAAAGTGTGTAATATATTAGTAAAACTCCAATTTTTAAATCTATTGTTTTTTCAATAAATTTTGTTGATTTTTTTTAATGTTTTCATGATATAAATATGAAAATGACATTTCAAATTCTTTGCATAATTTAATAAAATGTATAGTTAATATGTATATCAAAATTTTAACTAATTTAATTATGAAAATTAAATATCAAAATGATGTGGCATACATGTGGATGATATATGTTACATCAATATTGTATATATTCTCTACTATTAGTTTGGATCAAATAATATCCATTCACTAAACATCTTTTCGATATAAAACTTTAACTTTGTAACTATAATAAAGTGTGTAATATATTAGTAGAACTGAAATTTTTAAATTCTATTAGTCTTTCAATAAATTTTGTTGATTTTTATAAGTTTTCATGATATAAATATGAAAATGGCCTTTCAAATTCTTTGCATAATTTAATATAATGTATAGTTAATATGTATATCAAAATTTTAACTAATTAAATTATGAAAATTAAATATCAAAATGATGTGGCATACATATGGATGATGATGTGTCTTCATGAGAAGTGAAAAAGGTTTCTTTATATATATAGATTCATTTTTTTAATTCTATTAAATATTAGTGTTATTTAATTTTATTGCAGTATTAATGATAGTGTCATTTGATAAGAATTTAATAGAATTTTAATGAAAATTATAAAGAGTCAATTCCGAATATTTTTGCTGTCATTTTGATAGAATTCATTAAAATTCTAACAAAAAACTTTTAAATTACTCAAAATCAATTGTTTTTAAATTTATTTGCATTCTCTTAAATTCAATAATTCAATATCCCACCTAAATGAACCTTCAAATCTAGTGTTATTGTAAATATTTTAAGTATTGGGTTTTAGAGGACTTTTATGGGAGTGTATTGTATTCAATCTAATATTTAGAAAATTTTGGAAAGAATTGAGTTTTAGTGAGTTTTAGATGATTTGAGTGAATTAGAAAAGTTGTTACTATTTGTTTTTAAATAACTATGAAATCTCAGCTAAAACCGTGAAATTTGAATTTGAATTTTTTTAACTAATAAACTCCACCAAAACATTTCTAAATCACTAAAAGTCCATTAAAACCCAATATTTAAAATATTTCCAATAACAATGGATTTGAATGTTCATTTAGAAATCACTAGTTCAATAACATGAGATTTTAAAAGATTTTAAAATTAATGTTTGAATAACATAAGATTTGTGATTTTAATATAAATCAATCCAAATACTAGATTGAATACATCCCCTTAGTGATT
This sequence comes from Eutrema yunnanense, assembly GCA_002933935.1. NCBI lineage: Eukaryota > Viridiplantae > Streptophyta > Magnoliopsida > Brassicales > Brassicaceae > Eutrema > Eutrema yunnanense. The sequence continues at coordinate 143,945 of PKML01043527.1, read as the reverse complement.
TTAGAAATGTTTTTGTAGAGTTTTTTTTAGTTTAAAAAAATAAAAATCCAAATTTCATGAGTTTAGCTGAGATTTCATATTTATTTAAAAACAAATCATAACAACTCTTTAAAGCGCTTTGAGCAGAGTTTTGCTAGTTTTGATGGTGATCCCACGGATGTACCATGAAAACGGCGACAGATTAAAAAGAGGATATGGCTGGAAGTATTGGTTCATTGTCACTTTAGACGCAATCTTTCCTTGTCCGCCGCTACATTTTTTGTATTCTTCTTGACTCTTTGGTAATCCATGCTTGCACAACCGTTCTTGATGTACGTATATTGGCTCTACTTTATAGTTACCCTCGAACACTTTCATCAACATTACTTCCTCTTTTTTATATGTTGTCTTTCCAAAATAAGCAAGAGAAACCCAAGTCATGTTTCACAATATATATACAAAACAAAGGTATTGATTATTGTGAGAGAAGCTTCTTACTATAAGATATTTTCTGTTTTCATCGACAATTAGATTTATCGGGATAGGTATAGACATCCAAAGGAAGTCCCAAGCCACAGATTTCTTCACCTTCGTGATCTGCCTCGGTCCATCCTCCATCAAAACCTTATTGATTTGTTTTCCTTCATAATAAAAATATCACAGTCTCAAGTATAGCAAGTATTGCTATAATGAATACCACATTCGATAAGGTTTGATAGATGATGGAAAATTGGCCTTGATCTAAAAAAAAAAAAAAACTACATTCGAATACCACATTCGAATCATATGGTATTCGAATCATACCACATTCGAAAAAAAAAAGAATACCACATTCGAATCATATGTATAAGGATAAGAAAAAAGAAAAAAAACATAAGAAAAAAGAAAAAAGAGAACCACCCAGCCAACTTGGATCATTAAACATGGATATCTCAGACTTTCCTAATGAAGAAGAAGCTCACAATGTGTCTCTGGTGGAAATATCAAGAGGAAGCACATAAATAACTACATTAAACAAACTTTCCGGTTTGGCCAATTTTCCATCATCTATCAAGGCTGATTGTTTGCTGGAAATATTTGACCCTCTTTTCATTCCAGAAGAGGTACCTAGACGTTCTCAATGCTCTCAGGACTACAAACATCTTCAGTCAACAAGGATCACGTCTTTCATTAAAGCCTAAAAGCTAAATCGGTGGCAAAAATAGCGTAATTTGATTTTTGCTAATTCATCTCTTGTATTTAATTTCTTTAACCATTAGATGCATGTACATGAGCCTATATAAGCTCAGTTTAGTTTCATTTGGTAACTCACCTTTCAATCAAGAACTTGTAAAGTATTTCGTTTTTATTTCAAAGTGTGTCTTTGGAGAATTGTCTCGTTCTTTAGAATAATAGTGTGCGATTCACTTTATTCTCTAGAAATCTCGGATTAAGTTATTTGTGAGATTCAAGTAGCTTGTTCGATCACGGATTGAGAGAGGCAATCACAATCGACTGAGAGAGTCAGTCAAACCACCACTTTCTTTCTCGACATCACATCCACTTCCGCAACAATCTTGATAGCCTTTTGATCACCGTAAGATCAATAAGACAACATGGATTCTGAGTTTTATATGAGGTTGTAACAAGGGTTTCTTAATTTCTTTGATTATAATGAAAAAGCAATTGGACGGAAAAAGATGGTTATCAAAGTATTCTGATTATGTAAACTCTTTTTAATATATATATATATAAAATTTACTTTTGCCAAAAAAATAAAAAAATAATAAAACGGTGAATGAAAACAAACCCATAGAGCCATTTATTAATAGAACAACAAGGATTCAAAATAAAAACACTCATGAAAAAAACTCGCATAAGAAAGGAAAAGCCAAGGCACGTACGTACGCTTTTCTTTTATTTCATATATATAGACTTATTTTTATATTGGCGTCTCTTTGTGGTTGCGGTTGCGTTTACATCTAGCAACTGCTAGTTAAGCATTAGCGAATTTGGTTATGGACAAAAGAGAGGTAGGCTTATCGCTGCAAAAGTCACACAAACATTTAATATCTTCTCCTTCTCGTTTACATCTGCCGCCTTTGGCTCCCCTAGTATTCCTGCAAACAGTATAACAAGCTGATGGGAAAATCATCAACGTGCAAGCACCGAAATCAGACATTTCGCCTCTAGTTGGAGCGTAAGCCTTTAGGCATTCATCGTTGCCGGCTTTTATCTTTGGTGTTTCTGCATAAACAAAATATCAAATCTATTTTATCAACAACAAAAAATATATATATACATCAAATCTGTGTTACATTTCTCAAGCATGCTTTTATCAAATAGCATTCTCTGATCCGGAGACGTTATAAGTTTCCCACTACGTACAAACCACACATACAAGTTGAGACGTAAACAATTAATTTAATAACAATAAACATGAGGGAGGATATATGTATATATTGGCTTACCAAAGAGCACTAAGAAGAGAACGAAGAAGAGGGTTAAGATGGAAACAGACTTCATTGCTTAATGTGATTTTCAATTTACACTCTGGAGTACTTGTTGGTGAAAATGGTTCAGTATTTGCGGTGCTATTTATCAACGCTCCTGACCTCTTCATTAAATCATTGTTCATTTTCTCAATTTTTAAAACACATGCATGGTGAGGTCCAGTTTTAGTTTTTTTTTCTTTTTAAATATACACTAAAATTAATTGAGATGATCGTTTAGTTCAGAAATATTTTTGTTAAATCTTTTTCATTAATTAGGGTGAGCACTAAGTCCAAGACCTAGTTAATAACTTGTCTTACGCGCTGAGGAAGTGGTGGCGCAAGAACCGGAGGAGAAGGTTGAAACGGTGGACAACGTGTCCTTGCTAGAGAAAATTAAGGGTGGACATCAAGATGATCTCAGTGACGTGCCCTGTGTGTAGTTGTGATCTGTAGGCCACAACGAGCTGATTCACCTGGCCTATATCAACCTCATATTTGGGCAGTTATGGTTGAATCCTGGATGCATTAGATGAGACGCTCGACTATGTAGAGTATCACCGTACTATGTAGCACTCTGCATTTTCTTATAAGTTTTTTTAATAGGTCATCTTTGCCAAAAGTAAATTCGTGGAAAAGGCGAATGTTTTCTTTTTGGGGGGTTAAATTAATCCTCAGCTTACATCATGAAGAAAATTCTGTTGTTAATGTAACCAGAAACACACACAAAAAAAAAATTGCAAAGTTTTTCTTTTGTTTTAGGTTTAGCGTTGTAACAAGGGTTTCTTTGATGATTTTCTTTGATCCTTGTTCTGGTTGTAACAAGGGTTTCTTTCTTTGATTATAATGAAAAAGCAATTCAGACGAAAAAAAAAAGATGCTTGTAAAATTCTTTGTATTTCGATTATGTAAACTCTTTTTAATATAAATATATATAATTTACTTTTGCCGAAAAATAAATAAATAATAAAACGGTGATTCAAAACAAACCCATATAGAGCCATTTATTAATAGAACAACAAGGATTCAAAATAAAACACTCATGAAAAAAACTAGGGCTGGGCAAATTATCTGGATCCGAAAATCCGAACCGGTACCGAACCAAAAATACCAGAACCGAACCCGATCCGAATTTTTAAAATACCCGATCGGATCTTAAATTCCTATATCCGAAGAACCGAACCCGAACCGGTACCGAACCGAGAACCGAATGTGTATCCAAAATACCCGAAGTGTAATTATATACCCAAATATATTAATTTTATTTAGACTTGATATAACTCAAATACCAAAAATTAAAATTATAAACCCGAATATATTAATTATTTTTTGAGTATTTCGGGTATTTTAGGTATATTTTTGATATTATGGGTATATTGAATACACCTATTTTGTTTTGTTTTCTAAAAATTTTAAGTATTTTAGATACTTTTGGTTTGAAAGTATATTGGTTTTATTGAAATGAATATTCATGTTTTTGTGTGTTGTCTCGGATTTCAGATAATTCGGATTTTTTTTGGTATTGTGGATACTTTTGGATACTTTCTTATCCGGATCCGAACATATCCGAAAAATTTCGGATCTGAAAAAAAATATCCGATCCGATCCGAACCCGAACCGAACCTGATCCGAATTTTTAAAATACCCGATCGGTACCTAAATCCCTAAATCCGAAATACCCGAAACCCGAAATATCCGACCCGAACCCGATCCGAATTTTTAAAATACCCGATCGGTACCTAAATCCCTAAATCCGAAATACCCGAAACCCGAAATATCCGACCCGAACCCGATCCGAAGATCCGAACGCCCACCCCTAAAAAAACTCGCATAAGAAAGGAAAAACCAAGGCACGTAAGCTTTTCTTTTATTTCATATATATAGACTTATTTTTATTTTGGACACACTCATGGAAAAGCAACAATTTTAAAATATTGGTGTCTCTTTGTGGTTGTCGTTGCGATTACATCTAGCGACAGGCGATATCTAAGCCTCCAGCTCAGGTAATCCGAGAGATCCATGCGATTCTTCGTAGGAAATTGGTTGGGCTAGATACTCAGTCTTCTACCGCTCAACCAATCTTCTCTTCGGGGTACTCTTTTCTATCTACTTGGTTTGGGTACATTCATTTTTTGAATCATCCTGCACCTTAGCTCTTCTGGTTCTCGTCACTGCTCTGGTTCTATCTCTCGCACTCCGCTACTATGATTTTAGTTATGTAATCTCTTTATTGTTGGTTTTCTTTTAGCTCTCATGTATGAGTTATTGGTATGTAATCGGTATGTATGGTCTGTAGCTCAAAACAACATCCCATTTGAGGAGTGAGAAAAAGCAAATAAAGTATTATTCAAAAAAGAAAAGAAAAATGTAGTGGGCAGCTCAATTCGTGTGTTATTGACGTACAGACTAGAGTCACTAGACATACTCGGAGAGAGGAGATCGAAGGTCAATAAATTAGAGAATGACCCTTCCTATCTGTTTCCTTCTAAGTGATTCTGAGAAGAAAAACATTTTAAGACAATGCTGAATAAGTTGTGTCCATTTTTAAAATTGTAAATCGTAACATATGCGGAAAAAATTAATAAATTAATATTTTATTTACATAGATGATGATATGATTCAGTTATTAAGATGTATGAATACGAAAGAAAGACGAGATCAGAGAAACGAATTTAAAAGAAAAGAAAAGATAAAGAGATAGAGATCACGGGTTTATGCATGAGCGTGTACAATGAAAGAATGATAGGTTGGTCATTGTCCATCATGTTATTGCAGTAATAAATGATGGTTAATATAATGGATTATTTCACCGATTTCTCTGTTAAGAGTATGGAAGATATATAAACGTTTATATAGAGTGGTTTTCCTAAATATGATATCTACAACAAAGCCAAAGTACTTTGGAATGAGGTTTGCTTGGGAGTGAGGCGGCTACCTGAGGTATATATATAAGGTTTTTGTTTTGATTTTTTTTTCAAATGTAAACATCAAATAACCTATTTACGAATTTTTTTAGTGGACCTAAAATGTGGCACTATTTTGACTCGTCAAGTAAGAACGAAAATGTTACATATAAAAATTAAACTTAAGAGAGATCGAGACGAGTTTACACCTTGTCCCAAAGTCGTTTACCAATAAGCCATCATTACTTGGTTAACAAGCATATAGATTATGCACATATATAGTTGGTAAGAACTAGACTGATATTACTGGTAGATAACATATAGCGTTATGAATTAATAGACATGAAATTTGGAGTGGATGAGGTAACTCTAGATTTATCCGATCCTCATGCAACACCTGTCACCATTCACGGTGATGAGAACATAACCGGAATAAACCGAAGTTGGATTATTCAAAGATGTGCCTTATTCTATTTCCTAAATTAATGGGATTCATCCCCACTTCTTCACGTTTGTTATTGTAAAGTTAGTGGTTAGTTTCTTTACTTTATTGTGTATTTAAGCATCATCAGCTATTAAGTGATATATGAAGAAAATTTGCAGAGAATTGTGTTGTGTTTCTTAAGCTCTTGATTGGGACCTATCAATGGTATCATAGCGGTTCTATCCTTCTTTTGATTCGGACCACTTTGTGTGGTGGTATCAAAGTATGGGAAGAAGCAGGGGGCAAACTGATGATTTGGAGGCCAGCCTCCAAGTAGTGCAAGACAAGTGATGAGTAGGGACTTTTGCGAGTCCCGGATCAATACCTCGTTGTAGTATTTTGAGGATTAAACCGAAGAGGCTAAGGTCGATACACTATGAATGCATGAAACTTCCTAAGCTAGAGCAATGTTTTTGGGTTTTATGTTTATAAGAAAAGGGAAACTAATGCAAGAAGGGAAAACAAAGATATAAGAGTTGGATCACGGATTAAGCTATCAAGGCGATGGAATATGATCAAACAACGAATCATTCGGAAGCATTAAACTCTATCCTAGAACATGGGATTCACAACTATGACTAATCCACCGTCGTGGCACTAATCAATTTGTTAATCACCAAATCAAGAGCAAACTCTCGTTTGTGATAAGATGATTAACAAGCATTAATCTCCAATCCCAATTAGTTCGCTAATCACCCTAGACATCAACCATCGTTGGCTAGGCACGAAAAGCTCACAAAAAGTCTTGTTCAAGCATTTCATCGAACACCTATCGGGCGTTAAATGCTTAAGCTCTAGACTCGAATGGATAAACCTAATTTAGCAGTAACACCGTTTACTCGAATCTCTCCCTAATGCATGGGATGAGACCATAAATCCTAAGGTGTAGCTCTAGATTGGTTTGTCACGCCAACTAGAGCTACCTAATCTAGGTGTAGTTCTAAACTATGGTTCATCAATCCAAAACTAGCATTAAGAACCGACCTAAGTGAAGGATCCAACAAGGATCAACCTAAATCATCATCTAATAATCATCAAGACAACTAACTAATGATGCTAACACACTCAATCAATGCTAATCCTTAGGTTATGATCACTAATCTTGACTAATTCTCTTTCAAGCAACTAATCACTATGCTAATCACTCAATCCATTAGCAAACTCTCATTTGTGGATCAATGATTAGCAAGCATTAAGAATATGAACTAGATCAACCAAAATACACCCTAGACAACTAATCTCTTAGGCTAGGAACATAAATCTCTTGAATAATTTGGTCTTGGCATTTCATCAAACACTTGGTGTTCATGAAATGCCTTATGATCTAGACCTACTCTTTCAAGCTAGATCTAGCATTAAGGACACTTAGACAAGAAAGGAATGCAATGATTAAGAACATGAGCATCAAGAATCAATCATCAAGCCATCAAAATCAACCTAAATCTAAGATCCAACAAAAAGGGCCTAAGGCCTAAATATGAAGAACAATAAAGAAGAACAAATAAAGATAAAGAAGATGCATTAATTATAAAGATAGAGGTGAAGAATCCTTCTCATAGAGTGGCATTTGTATGAAGAACAAGGGAAATCCCTCTCAAAATCATAAAAGAGTTTGGGGATAAACCCCACTCTAGGGAAAAGAAAGCTTACCCTTAAAATTAGGGTTTTTGAGTATATAAATGAAACTGGGCGAACCGGGTCGACCCGGGACAAACCGGGTACCGACCCGGTTAAAATGGGTAAAAAGTCCGTGGTATCGATCGATACCCTCGGTATCGATCGATACCTTCTGTATCGGGCTTGTTCTTCAAGGGATACCGAGGACACACCTCGGTACCGTTGCTCGGTATTAAGGGCCAATTCCTCCGGGATTCCTCCTGTGGCAATGCCGAGCTGTGGCACCGAGCAGTGGCATCGATATTGCATCTGAAGCTTGGGTATCGATCGATACCGAGGGGTATCGATCGATACTGGCTGTTTGGATACCGAGGACACACCTCGGTATCTTTGCTCCGTGCTAAGGTCTTGTTTCCCCGGGTCTTCCCTGTGGCTGTACCGACCCGTGACACCGAGCAAAGGCATCGGTGCAATCCTTTGGTGTTGGTATCGATCGATACCGAGGGGTATCGATCGATACTTGGTGTCTGGCTCTGCTTTTACCTGAAAACGCTCCAAAACATGCAATAACTCACTAGGACCTAATGCAAATGTCCTAAACTCTAAATGAGACCTAAATGCAAGATAAGACCGTGATTATGCATGTAATCTACACAAACTATAAGTGAAATGCATGCTAAAACAATGCAATATATGAGTATATCAATTCCCCCAAACTTAAACCTTTGCTTGTCCTCAAGCAAACAAGAATAAAGAAAGGGAGAAGACTAAAAATGGGAGCTCAAATCCAAAAGTATCAAGAAAAGAATTCAACTCAATATCCAAGTTACTAGCTCTAAGATGCGATCAAACAAATCTACTCATAAAGAGCTAGCCATATCCTTCCCTATACGAATCAAATTCAAGCCTCAACCTACACAAGTATTCATGTCATCCAATCCTTTAACATTCATTATTTGTTTCAAGTGAATCATGCTCATGCAATGCAAACAAACTCATTTGGTTAAGGGTTTTGGTTTTGAGATAAAGATGATCTCAATACATGTGGCGGTTTCCAAACAAGGGATCTCTCTTTTGAAGGAATGAACTTTGGCAAAATGCTAAGGGTGAAGAGCAATAGATGCATACAAGGCTAGACTTTCATCTACCCAATATCCCATCACAAAATCAACCCTAATTCTAAACCCACAAAGAAGCAATCCTAGCTACCCTTCACAAGGCGTTTTTGCCTTCTTACACCACATCTCTTCATCATCCTTCTTCTATTTAAACACTTAGGGGGTTTCTTCTTCAACCAATGGCTTGGCATCCATTATTTTCCTTGACTTAGCTCTTCTTTTGCTTTCTCTAGTCTCTTTATCTTTCTTCATGTCTAAGCTTAGCCATTTTGGCTTCTTTTCTTTCTTTCCTTTTGTAAAGCTAGAGACTATCTTTTAACACTTAGAGCTAACCCAAATACATTCATGCCAACCATTTCAAACTTATTGCTTCCCCTAATCATTCTCCCAATCCTCTTTCTTTCTTTCCACTTTTCCAATCCCAACACCTTTGTTTCTTTTTCTTTTTCTTGCCCCAAGATCCCAACCTATCTAACTTAGCCTAATCTAGCTCATTGATGTGTGAGCTAGTTCTACATGAAAGCCTTTCCTTGTCGCTCTAGACCCAACACTTTTTGCTAAGTCCATTCAAATATAAGGCCTCACAACGCTCACTAAACATGTAGGCTTGAAAGAAGGTTGAGTTTTAGGTGGGGTAAACCATTCCAAAGGTGGGAATTGGCTACTTGGGCCAACAAGAGTGGTAAAAAGGGATAAGATGACCCAAGTATGTATGCGGAATCCATGAGTTCATTATGCAATGCATGATCACGAAAATTAATGAGTCAAGATTAAGGTTCTCACTTAGATAGGATTGAATTCAAATCGAGACTTGCTTTAGCTAAGACCCTAGTAATGAAACGCAAGGTCAAAATATGGTTCATCCTTGATTTCGGCACGAGATCAAAAGCATCAAGCAACAAGCAACAAGGGCATTGAATCAAGCTCTAAAAATAATACTTCACATGGATAACCTATCATTGCTCCTAATGCTCATGCAAATCTACCTAAAATGCAATGCATCTAGACTCAATGCACACTTATTCTTATGACATGGAACACTTTCAAGTAGATTAGCACACTTTCGTGACATTAATCATTGTATGAATCATCTAAAGTCAGCATCCACCGATCACTTAGACAATCCATAATTTACCACAAGTCCATTTTAGTCAACGATTCATCCTAAAGTCAGCATCCACCGATCACTTAGAATGAAAAGCATGCTTAGAAATCCTTCCTAACATGAGAACAAATGCTTATCTATTCTAAAAATTTCAAATTTATTGAAAATGCATGATATGCATGAGACTCAAGTATGCAAAGGCAAAATAAGATCACAAAACACAAGATTAGACACCGGTCCCTCCCCCAAACTTAGATCACAACGTCTCGGTGTGAAAGAAGTTCAAGAGAGAGACCAAAAAAACGAAAAATAAAAATGCAAAAAGACTAAAAAGGAAAGAAATACTTACAAATGAGGAGTGAGACTAGGTGAATGGAGATGGAGGAAGAGCTTTGGCCATCACCACCAACAAGCCACGCCACGACCTTGAACCCAAAAGACCCTTATTGGCATGCTTGTTTTGTGTCTCAAGCTCGACAATGGATAGGCTCGGGGGAGTCCCCAAGCGGCGCGTTTAACGTCACTAGCTTGACGGTTGCTTCCTCCGTGTCACTCCCTTCATGAAAATCACAAGAGAAGTGAAAAGATTAGCAACAAAAGAAAATAAAAACTCTAGTCTCAAGAAGAATCAAAATCCTAATGATCAACGCTAAGCCTCCCCGGCAACGGCGCCAATTGATGAGTAGGACTTTTGCAAGTCCCGGATCAATACCTCGTTGTAGTATTTGAGGATCGAACCGAAGAGGCTAAGGTTGAAACACTAAGAATGCATGAATCTTCCTAAGCTAGAGCAATGTTTTTGTGTTTTTCTATTTATGAACTAAAGGAAACAAATTGCAAGAAGGGAAAACAAAGATATAAGAGTTGGATCACGGACTAAGCTATCAAGGAGATGGGATACGATCAAACAACGAATCATTTGGAAGCATTGAACTCTATCCTAGAACATGGGATTCATAATTATGACTAATCCACCGTCGTGGCACTAATCACTTTGTTAATCACCAAATCAAGAGCAAACTCTCGTTTGTGATAAGATGATTAACAAGCATTGAAATCCAATCCCAATTAGTTCACTAATCACCCTAGACATCAACCATCGTTGGCTAGGCAAGAAAAGCTCACAAAAGGTTCTTGTTCAAGCATTTCATCGAACACCTATCGGGCGTGAAATGCTTAAGCTCTAGTTTTGATCTCTCGATCCAAAGCTAGCATTGAGAACCAACCTAAGTGAAGGACCTAACAAGGATCAACCTAAATCATCATCTAATAATCATCAAGACAACTAACTAATGATGCTAACACACTCAATCAATGCTAATCCTTAGGTTATGATCACTAATCTTGACTAATTCTCTTTCAAGCAACTAATCACTATGCTAATCACTCAATCCATTAGCAAACTCTCATTTGTGGATCAATGATTAGCAAGCATTAAGAATATGAACTAGATCAACCAAAATACACCCTAGACAACTAATCTCTTAGGCTAGGAACATAAATCTCTTGAATAATTTGGTCTTGGCATTTCATCAAACACTTGGTGTTCATGAAATGCCTTATGATCTAGACCTACTCTTTCAAGCTAGATCTAGCATTGGGATCACTAGACAAGAAAGGAATGCAAGGATTAAGAACATGAGCATCAATAATCAATCATCAAGCCATCAAAATCAACCTAAATCTAAGATCCAACAAAAAGGGCCTAAGGCCTAAATATGAAGAACAATAAGGAAGAACAAATAAAGATAAAGAAGATGCATTAATTATAAAGATAGAGGTGAAGAATCCTTCTCATAGAGTGGCATTTGTATGAAGAACAAGGGAAATCCCTCTCAAAATCATAAAAGAGTTTGGGGATAAACCCCACTCTAGGGAAAAGAAAGCTTAGCCCTCACAATTAGGTTTTTGGGCTTATAAATGAATAGTGACGAACCGGGTCGACCCGGGACAAACCGGGTACCGACCCGGTTTAATTGGGTAAAATTGGGTTTGATATCGATCGATACCCTAGGTATCGATCGATACCTTTGGTGTTGAGCCTGTTCTTCAGGGGATACCGAGGACACACATCGGTATTACTGCTCCGTGTTAAGGCAATTTTGACCCGGGTTCTTCCTGGGCCAGTACCGACCTGTGATGTCGAGCAGTGGCATCGATGTATGGCATCTGAAGCTTGGGTATCGATCGATACCGAGGTGTATCGATCGATACTGGGTGTTTGGCCTGCTTCTCGATAAACACCTAAAAACACTCCAAATGTATGCAATAACTCACTAGGACCTAATGCAAATGTCCTAAACTCTAAATGAGACCTAAATGCAAGACAAGAACATGATTATGCATGCAAATGACACAAAACCTTAAATGAAATGCATCCTAAAACATGCAATATATGAGTGTATCAACAAGCTCCTTCGTGAAGTGTGTGATGACATCCAGAAGGCGAAGTTCGATATGATGGCTGAGATCCAGAAGGTGAAGTTCGATATGATGGAAGGATTCAGGAGTCTTCAGGAGACAATGAATCATCTGGTGGAGATAACAAGAAGTCTCGAAGCTGGTTTTGGAAGAGCCCGCGGTGGTAGCGCTCAACGAGCACGATCTGCTCGACGTAACTCAAGAAGCCAAAACGTGAGAGTCTATATAGTCATGAATCTGCAGATTCTGCCAAAATCTCAACAATTGGTGACGTCGCCACTCAAACGATCAGCGGCTTCACCACCAAAACGCCAACGAGCTCGAACAGTTCCGATTAGACGCCGACATCATACTGCTCGGGCCATAAAACCAGGAAAGCACATCCGATCTACCTTGTCTAAGCACAAATCGGGAGTTAGTTTTACACAATCTCATAAACAGGGTACGCTTCCTCGATCTCCTTCCTTATGGTGGAGGTTTCAATTTTCATCCCATGTGCTGCTTAGTTTCGTCGAGGAGATTTTGTCTCTAGCCGGTAGAATTGGCATCATTGGAAAACGACCGTTTGATCGAGGAAGAGCTAGGCTCTTGAGTGGTGATCGTGGAGATAAAGAGACCCGCCTCCACTATTTTAACAGGAGGAAAAAGAAAGATTCTTAAAGATGTGCACTTCCATTGGTCAAACAGGAGAAACTTTGGCTATAATCCTAATTAGTCCAGAAACACCAACAACATGGGAGTTGGAACCAGACCTCACATTATGTTCTCGGCACATCCAAGGAGAGATAAAAACACAAACGTCAGTTACGAACCTTGAGGACAAGGTTCTTTCCGACGGTGGAGTATTGATGAGAACATAACCGGAATAAACCGAAGTTGGATTATTCAAAGATGTGCCTTATTCAATTTCCTAAATTAATGGGATTCATCCCCACTTCTTCACGTTCTTCTTCCATAAGTTCACAATTCAACTCTTGAGTGCTTGTTCTTTGAGGACTATGAACTAATTTTTCCAGTGTAAAATCCAAAACATTCTCAGTAGCAGACTCTGCAGCTTTGGTTTCGGAGGAGGAAGGTGAGTTCTCAATCATTACTTGTGGCGTACCCTTAATGCATTCTTGATTCATTATCTTTGGCTTCTTGGAAGAGCCCCTAGCTTCCACATTAACACCACCTGCTTCTTCTTGCATTAGATTGCTCTGAGTTGATAGGTCCCAATCAAGAGCTTAAGAAACACAACACAATTCTCTGCAAATTTTCTTCATATATCACTTAGTAGCGTCATTTGAATCTGCAGATTCGTGACTGTATAGACTCTCACGTTTTGGCTTCTTGAGTTACGTCGAGCAGATCGTGACTGTATAGACTCTCACGTTTTGGCTTCTTGAGTTAACTTTACAATAACAAACGTGAAGAAGTGGGGATGAATCCCATTAATTTAGGAAATATAATAAGGCACATCTTTGAATAATCCAACTTCGGTTTATTCCGGTTATGTTCTCATCACACGGCATGAACCGTGAAATGGAATTATAAAGAGCAAGTAATTAAGAGCATTGAGTTGGTCCTTACCTCCTATAGTTAACTCGAATTTCCTTTTCAAATTTTTTTGGAAATATAAGAATATATTAAATTTACAAACTTATAACATATATTTGTGTATGATTATTTAGGCTATCTAGTTTTTTCATGTTTGTTGCTTATGTCTTTACCTATTAGCCCGCCGAAACGTGGTAGCCATATTTTGGGCCAATAGGAGCAGAGTTTTGGTGGTTTTGATGGTGATCCCATTAATATACCAAGAAAGTGGCGGCAGATTAAAAAGAGGATATGGCTGAAAGTATTGGTTCATTGTCACTTTAGACGCAATCTTTCCTTGTCCGCCGCTACATTTTTTATATTCTTCTAGACTTTTTGGCAACCTTTGCTTGCACAATCGTTCTGAATCTACGTATAGTGGCTCCACTTTATAGTTACCCTCAAACACTTTCATGAACATTATTTTGTCTTTCTTATATTTTGTCTGTCCACAATACGCAAGCGAAACCCGAGTTAAGTTTCACCAATACAAAACAAAAGTATATATTGATTATTGCGAGGGATATAGAGAAGCTTCTTACTGTAAGATCTTTTCTGTTTTCATCGACAATGAGATCCATCGGGATAGGTATAGACCACCAAAGTAAGTCCCAAGCCACAGATTTCTTCACCTTCATGATCTGCCTCGGTCCATCCTCCATCAAAACCTTTGTTGATTTGTCTTTCTACATAGAAAAAGATCACAGTCTCAAGTATTGCTGTAATTAATACCACATTCGAATCATATAATGAGAAAAAAACCATAAGGTAGCGCCACTTGTCCACGTCGAAGTCGAAGAATGCATTGGCTTTTGGATTAGTGAAAAGGTCGTAGACTCCATCAGGAGTCATTCCCACTATCAATTCTATGTTCATATGGCAAAGACCTTTTTTTGTTGTCACCTTCAAACATTAAAAATTAGGAAATTCTCGGGATGTTTTTCTTAATTCATCTTAAGGCAAAAAAGTATATATTCAGATTGTGTTTGGTAATTTGGTCTTACCTTGACCTTAGGAGGAGCATCATACCATGGATTCTCCTTCTCTGCATCATGCCAAAGTTGATTTTGCTGAATCTCATGATCTTGATCATAATATTCCATTTTTTCCTTAGCAGGGGCATTATTAGTGTCTTTCTCTGACACCGACTTAGATTCAACATTCTCAGATCTCTTGGGATCGGCCTAAAATAACAAACAGAATCATTACCTGTTTATATCAAATCGATCCACAATCCAAATCGAAATCGATCCGAACATAATCATTAATATATCCCACATTGGAAGTGAGAAACTATTTGAGCTAATATATAAGAGATTTGAGCCAATTCACTCATTACCAATTGGTTTTGAGTTAGAAGCTCATGAAACCTTACATGGTATCAGAGCCCGAACACACGCTTTCCAATCCGGAACCGAAATCGATCAGGTCCATCGAAAGAGGGCCGATATATTTAATCTAAAATTAATCCTATAATGAAATATTGTCGAGATTAATAGCTAGACGGGCCATTATCTCGAGGGGGCGTGTGGAAAATATATTCCACATTGGAAGTGTGAAGGGATTTATACTAATATATAAGGAACTTGTGCCAATTCACTCATTGCCAATTAGTTTTGAGTTGGAATCCCATGAAAATTAACATCTATTTGACTTAATTGGGTTTTCTAATTGATGGAAACGAAACTGACCTTAGGAGGCTGTTGAGTGTTCTGATTGATCCAGCCACCAAATCCAGGAAATACACCCATTTCCCTCACTTACCTAATGAGAGAAAGAGCAAATGACAATCTTAAAGCTGGTACCCTATATTATGGTTTGAGTAATATTGTAGACAAAATGTTTGCATCTTATAAGAATGGTGTACGTTAAGTATTACGTACGAAAAAGCAAAGAAGTGGGCATGCAGCTCAATTCTCGTGAGTTGTTGACGTACAAGCGAGATCTACCTTAGGAGAAAGGAGATCGAAGTTCAGTAATAAATTGGAGAATGACGCTTCCTATATGGTTCTCCTTTTTAAGTGCTTATGAGAAGTATATAGAATCATAAATGTTATTTAGGAACTCGGGTTATAGTTTTTGACTGAGAAGACAAATCTGTCTTTTGTTGCAGAGAAAATCTAAATCAGTTATATTAAGAATGTGGAAAACAACAAATCATTCCGGTTGTCTAGAAAATTCCACCTATTCTCGGTAATACGGCAACATGGGCATGCACAAGCGTGTGCTATTTACGTACGTACCATTGCCTTAGACGATCTCCAATCTGTTTTTACCAATTTTTTTATTTATAAATTTTATGTAAGAACTCCACAACTTCATTAATTTGTTTTTTCTCCTCCAATGGTAGAACTTCTGATGAAGTTCTTCATAAAAAAAAAATTATGAAAATTATTTTATTTTATGAAAAGTTTATTTTCTTGAATAAAACATAAAATATATTGTATTGAATGAAATTTGAAACATACATGAACAATTTGAAACAACTTCTTTAAAGTTGAAGTTAAGAAAAAGTTTTTTTTTTTTAAAAAGTTAATTTTTTTTTTAAGTTAAAGTTAAAAAAAGAAAAAAAAAATAATCCGGCGAATTATACATCGACACGTGGCTAAGAACCCCACCTAAGAACCAGCTCTTAAAGTTCTTATTTAAAAACGGATTCTTAACTTTTCTATTTAATTTTAATTTTTTTGCATTAAGAGCCCCACTTAAGAACCCCTAAGAACCCCTATTGGAGATGCTCTTACTTTCCACCTATTATATTCTTGAACACTGTCATGAACATAACAGATTTAGAGAAGAAAAAAACATGAAATGCAAGATTGTACGTAGCATTTGCCTACCTAGGAAAAGATGAAGTGGGCAGCTCCAAGTTTGAGAGTTTATATATGAAAAAAAAAAAATAAGTGTGTCAGAACTATACTAATATTAAAGGTAGCGTTTGGGTCAAGAAACAAATAAGTTCAATAACTTATAAAAGGAAATAACAAGTAAAAATTGAAAACAACATTTAATTTGAAAATGTCATTGACATCCCCGATTGTTAAAAAAATAACTATGACATGTGATATACAATTGTGTTTTGGCGAATTTTGGTTTTGGTGAAATTTTATCATCAAATTTATTTGGATTTTGGGGGGATTAATTTTTGTTTCCTCGTGTTTTTTTTCCTCTCTTCCTCCTCACAAAACACGATTCTCTCTCTCATCTTTAAACAAACATCCTAAACAAACATCACCGTCGAGACTCCAAAGCTTCCATTCTCGCGTTATGATCAATTAATAGGACTTGGCCGGAAAGTGTTCTGGGGGGTTGCTTAGTTGGTGCCACAGGTGAATTCTACAATCGGCGGCCGGTGGCGGTTTGACTTGGTAAGAGACAAGTGGCTCAGTTCATAGCTAGGGTTCTGATGCGGTCATCAAATGGAGAAGCGGATCTGTATTAGGGTTCGTTGGTGGCAATTTGGGGAGAGCAATCGAAAATCCCCAAACATAGAAGCCTCGTGGCCGTGCTCACAAGATGATGCAACACAACACAACACAACCGTGGATGTTCTCGCGGTGAGCGTGAGGCTGCACCGAAGGTGGCGGCTAACCTAACTGCCGATTCGTCACCACCGGTAATTAGTTTTACGTTCAGATTTCCGGTTTAGGGTTCTTAGATCGTTAATTTGATAGTTCTGCAGTGAGATTACCGTTTTTGTAAAGATGAGATCGCTCTATGAATCTTAAATTAGGATTTTGTTAACCGTTCTTGCCTCTCCTTAGTTCAATCCAATAGTAGGATCTGTGATTAGTCATTTCTATTTCAGTATTTGGGTTTAGTCCAATCGTAAGATTAGATGCAGATGATAGTTTCTTATGATAAACATGTATGTGATTATGAATTCCATTTTTAAGTTCTACTATTCCTAGCAATCAACAGAAGTCTGTTAATATCATGGATTCTCTAGGTTTTCGTTACTGATTTTCTGGTATTTGTAAAACTAATTGAAGAATCGGTGTTAGGTTTGGTGGTTTAGGTATCATGTAATACCCGTAATGAATGTTTTACGCATTGTTTTCTCTAATCGTTGATTTGATGCTTAGTGAACCAATGGCATACATTAGTAGTATCTGGATAGGTATTCACTGTTTTCAGTTCTGATTGTGTTATTAATTTGGTATTTTTAGAGCCTGAGGCTTGTAACTTCTTGTCTGCTTCATAATGCATAGACCATTTAACCATTTTAAGTCCTGATTGTTATTGATTTTTGGGATGCAACATGTAATGATCTTCTCTTGAGAAACAACTTGAATCTTAATCCTGACTGTTATGAGGTTTCTCAAGAGATTTTGCTGTCCCTCGTGGTCGACATACTGATTGATTCCAATAGTAAAGTCAATGTAATAAGCTGCTGGCTTCTTCTTGCCGCGATCAAAAACGGGTTGATCCGCGGTCAAATTGGTCACGCCCAAGCAAATAAAGTATAGGATTTGCTCTCCAGCTACTCCTTCTTTGTCTCTCCATCACTGTCTCTCTATCCGGTGACTCCTAAATTTAGAATCAGGTAAAGTTTTTTTCTTCTTGGTTTTTGTTTTTGTTCCCTTTTTCAACTTTCCTTCTTTTGAGTTTTTGTTTTTGTTCCCTTTTTCAAGTTTTCTTCTTATGGGTTTCTGTATAACAATGTAGATCTGGACTATTAAGAGAGTTTAGCTTCTTCTGGGGTTTTGTATAACAATGTAGATTTTAAGTTTTTGATTTGGATTGATTCTCTATAATGCATATGTTATCATCGAGTTTTCGATTTGGATTGATTTTCGATTTGGGTTTTTGTATAACAGTGTAGATTACAGTCGTTGTTGCTTATAGATATGGACTATTAAGAGAGTTTAGCTTTGAGATTATGATTAATAACTTGACTTGGATACTGATTTTAACAAGGCAAAGCTCTCTTTTCTCCGGCTATTGTGTTATGATGATTTCGTTTTGCTATTTAACTCACTTTTCCTGATGGTCATATTTTTGTGGCTTTGTTGCAGGAACTCTCAGAACGTGGTTTTCTTCATCCCTTTGGTCTTCCTTCACTCGAGTTATTCTTACCAGAAGGTAATTTTCTCTCTTACCTACATTAGACTATTATTGATATTGCGACATGAATATGAGTGAATATGAGTTGCTCCTGTGAATGATGATTACAAAGTATACGTTGTGTGTTTTTGGATTGCTCATGTGAATGAAAACATTTTTCTTTTAAGTTTTTAACAACTGGGTTCGGATATTTTCAACATGTTTTGAGGTCAAGTTCACACATTATATATTTATATATGTATAATCGATGATTTGAAATACATAGATGCAGCAGAGAGGATGATGCTAGAGGATGATGACGAGGACTTTCAGATTGAAGATATATAACGTGTGAAGTTATTAACCAATGAATTGAATCTCTTTGTATATTTATTTATTTATTTAGAAGTTGTTAAACAATGAATTGAATATCCTTGTAAGACAGATCCATTGTTTGGAAATCAGCAACCAAGTCTTCTTCTCTCTCTCTTTTCATAAAAATCGAAATAATACAAGTCTTCTTCTTTTCTCTATGTTTTCATAAAATTCTAGGATAAGAACAAAATTTGTCTGTCCAATTGGACATAGTTGTTTTTGGGCTTGGTCATTTCTGTCCACAAAAAATTTTTGTCCAGTTGGACAAGACCATTTGGTTGTGGTCAAGTCCGGTTGACATCCTTAGTCACAGTCCTTTACCTTTTGTTGTTTTGGTAATGTTTGTCCTTGTGATGTTTGTGTAAGACATGTTTTGGGTTATTAATGAAATAATCTTCTGAACCAAATTTCAAATATAATTTTTTTTATATAAATCAAATGGATTATATTGGCATACTATAGCACATAAACAATATATAGTAGCATAACCTAAAAGCTATAAGTAGAACTAATACAACGAAAAACAAATGCTACAAAACAATATATTACAGCATTAAAACTGTGCTATCATAATATATATTAAGGCATTCGAGTAACACTATCATAGAAGAATATATAATAGCACAAATAGAAAACGCTATCGTATGGGGTCAATCTATTATACCTCCTCCAGTCATAATGTTTATGAAAATGTTATTATACTCTTATGATAGCTTTATTCGTGTGCTAAGAATGCTGATTTTTCTTGTAGTGTTACCTTCTATAGTTACGTCGAAATTCCTTTTCAATTTTTTTATGGGAATATACTATATTAAATTTACAAACTTATAACATGTATCTGTGTATGATCATTTAGGCTAGTTTTTTTCATGTTTGTTGCTTATGTCTTTACCTAGAAATTTCGCTCAGCCCGCCGAAACGTGGTAGCCCTAGTTTGGACCAATAGGAGCAGAATTTTGGTGGTTTTGATGGTGATCCCATTAATACACCAAGAAAGTGGCGGAAGATTAAAAAGAGGATATGGCTGAAAGTATAGGTTCATTGTCACTTTGGACGCAATCTTTCCTCGTCCGCCGCTACATTTTTTATATTCTTCTTGACTTTTTGGCAACCTTTGCTTGCACAATCGTTCTGAATCTACGTATAGTGGCTCCACTTTATAGCTACCCTCAAACACTTTCATGAACATTATTTTGTCTTTCTTATATTTTGTCTGTCCACAATACGCAAGAGAAACCCGAGTTAAGTTTCACCAATACAAAACAAAAGTATATATTGATTATTGCGAGGGATATAGAGAAGCTTCTTACTGTAAGATCTTTTCTGTTTTCATCGACAATTAGATCTATCGGGATAGGTATAGACCACCAAAGTAAGTCCCAATCCACAAATTTCTTCACCTTCATGATCTGCCTCGGTCCATCCTCCATCAAAACCTTTGTTGATTTGTGTTTCTACATAAGAAAAAGATCACAGTCTCAAGTATCGCTATAATTAATACCACATTAATTCGAATCATATAGTTAATGTGAAAAAACCATATGTTCGCGCCACTTCTTCACGTCGAAGAATCCACCAGCTTTTGGATCAGTAATAAGGTAGTAGACTCCAACAGGAGTCATTCCAACTGTCATTTCTATGTTCATATGGCAAAGACCCCTTTTTGTTGTCACCTTCAAACATTAAAAAATTAGGAAATTTTTGGGATGTTTTTCTTAATTCATCTTATGGCAAAAAAGTATATATTCAGATTATGTTTGGTAATTTGGTCTCACCTTGACCTTAGTAGGAGCATTATTCCATGGATTCTGCTTCTCTGCATCATGCCAAAGTTTATCTTGCTGAATCTCATGATCTTGGTCATAAAATGCCTTTTTCTCCTTAGCAGGGGCATTATTAGTGTCATTCTCTGACACCGACTTAGATTCAACATTCTCAGATCTCTTGGGATCGGCCTAAAATAACAGGCAGAATCATTACCTGTTTATATATATATTTGACTTAATTGGGTTCTCTAATTGATGGAAACGAAACTGACCTTATAAGGAGGCTGTTGAGTGTTCTGATTGATCCAGCCACCAAATCCAGGAAATAAACCCATTTCCCTCACTTAGCTAATGAGAGAAGGAGCAAATAACGATCTTAAAGCTGGTACCCTATATTATGGTTTGAGTAATATTGTAGACAAAATGTTTGCATCTTATATAAGAATGGTGTACGTTAAGTATTACGTAAGAAAAAGCAAAGAAGTGGGCATGCAGCTCAATTCTCGTGAGTTGTTGACGTACAAGCGAGATCTACCTGAGGAAAAAGGAGATCGAAGTTCAGTAATAAATTGGAGAATGACGCTTCCTATATGGTTCTCCTTTCTAAGTGCTTATGAGATATATATAGAAGCATAAATGTTATCTAGGAACTCGGGTTATAGTTTTTGACTGAGAAGACAAATCTGTCTTTTGCAGAGAAAATCTAAATCAGTTATATTAAGAATATGGAAGATGTAACATTCCGATTTCTGATATATGCGAAGAGGCTTATAAGAATTGATTTAGCTACCTATGTCACAAAAGTTCACTTATCTTTTCGGTCACTTGTCCAGATAGAACTCCAGAGTTAAACGTGCTTGAACTGGAGAAATTTAAGGATGGATGACCTATCGGGAAGTGATTCGCGATACTGTGCGAGTGAGGACAAAAACACGGGGAAAGATCATGTGGTGATTGCAGGGTCAGTAAACAAGTCTTACGAGCCTTCCGGACTAGTGCACCGGCCGTCGGACGAGGGTGGGGCCCACGGGCCGAGAGAGGGCGTGGGGTCCACAGGTAGGGCGGTAGGGACGCTATAAGTGATATCAGAACCGAACCCAAAAATGTGTGTGGAGTCATGTGGGCTCACACCGTCAAGGGTAACGGTCCTGGTGCGCAACGATGACGTTGCACTTTGTGAGTGGGGGTGATTGTAACATCCCGATTTCTGGTATATGCGGAGAGGCTTATAAAAATTGATTTGGCTACCTATGTCACAAAAATGCACTTATCTTTTCGGTCACTTGTCCAGAGAGAACTCCAGAGTTAAACGTGCTTGAACTGGAAAAATTTAAGGATGGGTGACCTATCGGAAAGTGATTCGCGATACTGTGCGAGTGAGGACAAAAACACGGGGAAAGATTATGTGATGATTGCAGGGTCAGTAAACAAGTCTTACGTGCCTCCCGGACTAGCGCACCGGCCGTCGGACGAATGTGGGGCCCACGGGCCGAGAAAGAGCGTGGGGCCCACAGGTAGGGGCGGTTGGGACGTTATAGAACACAACAAATCATTCCGGTTGTCTAGAATTATCGGTAATACGGCAACATGGGCGTGTGTTATTTACGTAGGTACCATTGCCTTACTTTCCAGTTTCCACCTATTCTTGAACACTGTCATGAACATAACAGATTTAGAGAAGAAAAAAAACATGAAATGGAAGATTGTACGTAACATTTGCCTACCTAGGAAAAGATGAAGTGTGCAGCTCCAAGTTTGAGAGTTTATATATGAATAAAAAAAATAATAGGTGTGTCAGAACTATACTAATATTAAAGGTAGCGTTTTGGTCAAGAAACAAATAAGTTCAGGAAATGACAAGTAAAAATTGAAAACAACATTTAATTTGAAAATGTCATTGACATCCCATCCCCTGCATATAAAAAATAACTTTGGTTTGACATGTGATTTACAATTGTCATACGACATGTTATTGATATATCATGGTTTTTACCCGTTTTAGGCAATGATATAAATCATTTTTATAGAGTATTTATAGTATTTTGGAGTCTTTTAGAGTCTTTTCAGGTTTTAGGTACGTTTGGAGCATTATTGGAAATATTGAGGGAAAACGGCCGATTCGTGCCCGAATTATTTCAAATGGTGCAGATTAATACCTAACAAAATCAAGTGTCCAATTTCATACCCAGAATCTCAAATATTTGAATATTCATACCTGGACTTTTTTTTTTTTGGCGAAAACAAACATTGACCAACTTCCCCGTTAGTCAACCCGTAACACCGTTAACGGTTGCCACGTCAGCTGCCCCGTTGTCACGGGAAGATAAAACGGCGTCGTTTTGATTTTAAAAATTTATCAAAACCTTGGGCCTCAAAGCCCAAAAAAATTGGGTTGATTAAATAAAAAACAAAACGATGTCGTTTTGGTTTTAAAGAAAAAACCAAACGACATTCCGAAACCTGTCTTCTTCGTCGGGATCCCGAGAGATAGGGTTTAGGGATTCATCGAAAATCTGTGTGAGTTTGACGCAAATCGTTAGTTTTGGAAGAAAGAGAAGATAATTCCGAGCTTGGGGATACAATTCGACTTCTGGGAAGCTTTGAAATGAGGTAATTAGAGATTTTAGGGTTTTGATTTTGGTGTAAAGGTTATAATTTTTTAATGGTTTCGAATTGTTTAATCCTTTCGAATTGTTTAATCCTTACGATTTTTTTAATGATTTACAGTGATTCGGATTCGGATTCCGTGTTTCTCATCTACTATGGTGGCAAGTTTGAGAAATTTGAAAACGGCACAGTCCATTATGCAGGTGGCTCTGTGCACGAACATGTAGCATCGCCACAATCAGTGTTTGAAGCGTTACCTATGAGTTTGTATGGGCAGAGAGTGTGGTACAAACTGCCTTACGAAAATCTTAGTGAGTTGAAGGTTTTGTTGAATGGTTTTGGGAATTTTGAGAAAATGTGTGAAGCGGCTAAATGGACTAAGCAAGTGGAAATTTATATGGAAAGTGATGAAGACATCGAAGAAAATCAAGGAAGAGATGGTGATGAAGACATCGATGAAAATCAGAACAATAATCAAGGAAGAGACAGTTATGAAGATAGTGGCCGAGATGAGCAAAATGAAGGAAGAGATGAAGAACGTAATCAAAACGAAATGTGTAATGAGCAAGCTCGTGTGGAAGAGATAGTTGCGACATTTGTTGATGAGGAGGAGAATGATGATTACTCTCGACAAACGCCTCCTCCTTCGGATAATGAAGGAGAAAGAAACGAGAATTGTTATGAAAGTTGGAGAAGAGGTAGTGGAGAGCTCAAGATCAGCCAAGTTTTTGAAAAATGAAAAAGTTTAGAGAGGCTGTGTTGGAGTATGCTCTTAAAGGAGGTTGGAATATTCAGTACAATCGATGGGGATCAATTAAATCAGGGGCAAAGTGTGGGATAGAAAACTGCAAATGGAGAATCTACTGCTCCTACGAAGATTCAGTTTCTCAATGGATGGTGAAGACATTTCAAGAAGATCATACGTGTCACAAAGACGGCCGTTGCAAGATTTTGACAGATAGTGTGATATGTAACATGTTCCTAGACGAGCTGAGAAATGATGCTGACCTGAAGCCTATCGCGATGCAACAAAGAATACATGAGCGTTACAATGTTGCTCCATCACACGATCAATGTCGAAAGGCAAAAAAAAGAGCTTTGGCACTCATTGAAGAAGAATGGGATGAGCAATATGCAAGGTTAAAAGACTATCGGGATGCAGTGTTAGAGTAAGTCTTTCTTTTTTCTGTTGTGTATTATCTGTTGATTTTGATAGATTAATTGTGTTGTATTTGATGTATATTGTAGGACAAATTCTGACTCGACGGTGGAGCTTCGGACAGTTATTGGAGAAAATGGGAAAGAAGTTTTTGACAGCTTCTACATGTGTTTTGATGGATTGCGCAAAACTTGGCGGAATCACTGTCGACCCATCTTCGGAATAGATGGTTGCTTCTTGAAGTCGAGTGCTAAAGGTCAGCTATTGGCAGCAGTTGGAAGAGACGCGAACAATCAGATATACCCTTTTGCATGGGCTGTAGTTCAAGTCGAGAACACCGAAAGTTGGGTTTGGTTCATTCAACTTCTCAAAAAGGACTTGGATCTTCGAAATGGTTATGGTTACACTTTGATATCCGATCGGCAGAAGGTATGTTTACTAATTGAACACCCGAGACTGTCTACTAACTCTACTCACTGACAAGGATCATTGAAACTCTTTCAGGGATTACTTAGGGCCGTGAATGAAGAACTACCACAGATTGAGCACCGGATGTGTGCAAGACACATTTATGGAAATATGAAGAAAGCTCTTCCGAAGAAGCCTCAAATGAAAAGTATGTTTTGGAAAGTTGTGGAGAGTTTCAATTTGGCTGACTATGAAGCAAATTTGAAGAAGATGGAAGAGTATGATGAAGAAGTCTATGCTGCCTTCAAGAGCCGAAATCCAGAAAATTGTAGTCGAGCTTTTTTTAACACCACTTCTTGTTGTGAAGATGCACTCAACAATTTTTCAGAGTCATACAACATGGCAATTGACAAGGCGCGTGCAATGCCATTAGTTCAGAGTTTGGAGACAATGAGAAGACAGGCTATGGTGAGGATAGCAATTAGAAGGAGAAAAACGGGTAACCATAAGGCCAAACACAGTTTGAAGGTTGGCCTTGTCATAGCGGAAGAGGACAAACAAGTGAAATATTGCAGGTCACTCCCTGGACGTGACCGTGTATTCGAGGTTAGTGAGAGAGGTCAATCATACACGGTTAATATGAAGGAGATGAGCTGTAAGTGTAGGAAATGGGATCTTACGGGTATTCCGTGTCGACATGCATTGCGTGTTGTATTTGATCATAAGAAGACATACAAGATTGATGATTTAGTTTCGGATTGGTATTTGACCTCTAAGTGGCAGAATCAGTACATTGATTCTATTGAACCTGTCAACGGGTCCAAGTTCTGGAAAAAAAATGGTGAACCACCAATTGATGCAGGGAAGAGAGAGATACATAAGGGAAGGAAGAGAAAACCAGCTAAAAGGATGAAGGCAGTTACCGAATCACCTACTAAGGGAAAAAAGGTCACCAATCATGGGAGAACAATGCGTTGTTCTCGATGCAGTGCAGCTGATCATAACTGTTGCAATTGTGAGAATCACGGAGTCCCATTCAAGCCTCGCAAACCAAAGCAGCCCAAGAAGAGTAAGACATCGGGATCAAACCAAGTGTCCGAGTCGATGACACTTGAATGTGGAGAAGGACCTAGTCAACCATCTCAAACATCTTATGCATCTATGATTGATCAGGTACGTGTCTGGTTTTTGTCTTCTGGTTTTTGTTGGTTTTTGTTGCTTTTTGTGATGGTTTTATAATTCACTTCGCAGGGGGGTCTTTAAGATGGAGCTTTAAGATGGAGGAGCAACTTTTTGGACAATGCTAGTTTGTTTAGTTTACTATGGTTGTTGTGAAACCCGGTGTTGTGGGTGTTTTGTTTGTGTAAAACAATGGTTGTTTAGGTTATTTTGGTTGTTTAGAACCTTTCTCGGCTATGCTTCTCGGATATGCTTCTCGGCTATGCTTCTCGGCTATGATATTGTATTGCTCGGCTATGTAATGCAAACATGCATTTGGTTCTAAAAAATTCTATAATATTTGTTAAAAACCCTGATTATCTGTATTTTCTTCAAATAACTGTTAAATAAAAACAAAAAACTATGTTAAGCCAATGATATATAACAAAGTCATCCAGAATTCAAAGAACAAACTCCATCTAAAACCTGCTTAAATCCATATTACAAAGTCATCTAGAATTCAAATTTAACTTGGCTTACATCCATTACATCCATATTACAAACTATGCCCAAATAAAATAGTAGCAAACAATCACAACAACTCCAACAACTCCACATATCATCATGGTCTTCAAGAACCGTATATCTCCTTCCATCTCCGAAACTTCCTTCTCATATCCTAATACATCGGTTTTCATTGCTTCGAACTTCTTCTCATATCCACGAATATTGTCTTTCATGACCTCAATCTCCTTCTCAGACGAACGAATAACTTCTTTCATGTCATCGATCTCCTCAACCATCGACTCATCGGACCATTTGAACAAATGGTTTTTGTCCTTCAAGATAATACATTTGTTACTACACTCTACAAAATGCTAATTATATAGTTCTTAACAGTTTTAATCCTTAACACTATCAATTCTTACCGTTTCAGATCCGTTTGGACAACAATGAAACAACCTTCCGGGATTTTTAGTTGTGCTTGAAGTTCTTATCATAGCAAATTCGCCACACCTACAAGCAATAGGAAACCCTCTATCTCCTACACGAACACCACGCCTCATACTAGCACTCAAACCTAGAGATTTCCCAGCGATGGAGATCAATTTTACAATTTTCAGTAATGAAAAGAAGAAAGTAAATTCATAACTATTAACCTGAATTAGCCGAAGAACCTTTGTGATTCGATGATGTACTCATTCTCCTATCTATTTGCCGACGATATAAACCCTGGGAACGTCAGATGTTCTTCCCCAATTTTCAGATGGAGCTCGACAGAAGGCGATCCCGACGAAGACGAAGAAGACTGGTCTTTTTGGTTTTTTCTTTAAAACCAAAACGACATCGTTTTATTTTTTATTTAATCAACCCAATTTTTTTGGGCTTTGAGGCCCAAGGTTTTGATAAATTTTTAAAATCAAAACGACGCCGTTTTATCTTCCCGTGACAACGGGGCAGCTGACGTGGCAACCGTTAACGGTGTTACGGGTTGACTAACGGGGAAGTTGGTCAATGTTTGTTTTCGCCAAAAAAAAAAAAGTCCAGGTATGAATATTCAAATATTTGAGATTCTGGGTATGAAATTGGACACTTGATTTTGTTAGGTATTAATCTGCACCATTTGGAATAATTCGGGCACGAATCGGCCGTTTTCCCGAAATATTGATGCATTTTGGAGTTTTTTGGAGCCAAGCAGAGATCGTGTAGCTGAGACACCGATTTGATGCCTGAGTATCGATCGCTATACTTATGGTATTGATCGATACCCGTCAAAGAAACAGAAGGATCACGACTTTTCTGAAGATTTGAGAAACTGCAAATTGCCCCAAAAGACTTTATTATTTACAAGAAGCCCCAAAACGTGTTTTAGATTATTTATTAGGTTTTTCAGGTGCTTTGGCTATTACGCTTCATACACGCTTTATTCTACTTTGGTTTTGTGAGAGAGCTTTTGAGGTAGACAAGTCTGAAACTCTGTTCGTCCGAGAGAAGATTTTGAACCCTTGTTTTACTTTCTTCTTTATTATTTATTCAAGGATTTATTCAGTCATGTTTATTGTTTTAATCTCCATGTCTGAGTAGATCTCCTGTTAGGTTTAGGGTTCTCATAAGGGATTTCTTTGAATGCTAGGTTGATTAGTTGTTTATGGTTCATAATCTGAATTAGTTCTTCGCATTAGGTTGTTCTCAAAGCTAATTCTGGATTGGTCACCTAGAACTTAGATCTTAGGTTAATCGATTAGGCACGACAGAGAAACCTGATAGAATTAGTTAGGGTGAGCAAAATAACTATTCGCAAAGAGATTTGGTCTAGTTGTTTTGTGAACAAATCAAACTTGAACTAAAAGCTGGTTTAGACTTTAGGATTCGCAAAGAGATTTGGAATTCTAGGATTTAGACTTATATAATTCTCGCAGCGACAGTTGGTTAATTATAGTTTAGTGATTTGAGTTCAAGAACCGTGCGTAACCTGAACCATGATTAGTTAGTTTATCTGCATTCATTGATTTCCTGAGAAATACCATGAACCTATCTTCTTTCCAATCGAATCACAACTTGTTTAACTTACGTATTTGCTTTCAATTCCATTGATCACTTAGCTTAATTCTCGTCTATACAATATATTGTGTGTTTTCTTGAGTCTATGTGGATTCGATCCCTAAGTATTACAATCGACAAAGCTTTAGTACTTTTAGGGTATTAATTTGAGCTTATCAGTTATCAGCATAAAGGTTTTCAAGACATTTATGAAAAAATATTTAACTTACTAGAATAATTACATTCATGTCATTCACATTAAACTTATGCATAATCATATACATTTTATTATGAGATTTTCTGTACACTGTTAAATCAATATTAGTTTCTAAATTATTTTATTTTCTAAAATAAAATTTTATCAACGAGTTTTTTTATATTCTAATTATATTGCTTCATTTCATAGGGTTATAACTTTTATTTTCGAGATTTCTTTTTTTAACGCGACTAATATTATTCTTACAAGTTTCATGTTTACTTGCTCAAAAAAATTATTTGTTGCAAAATCTCTTAGTTAAATTTTATTTCATACAATTTTTGCATTTTCAAATTCAAATTACAATAAGAAATCTAGCTTTCATATTATTATTATGATTATTGAGATATAAAACGTATATTATAGTTCACACATATGTATTAATGATTATTGAGATATAAATCATATAATATAGTTTGATGCTAATGGTCTCATCAAAAAATTAAGAAATTAAATATTAAATATCCTCTTAAACAGAAAACAAATATTTTTTATATTCTCTTCAATAATTTTGAAAGACAATTATATCATTTTTTATTTTAATTATTTATTCTTATTTGTAATGACATAATATGTAATAACTTACAAAATAAAGTTTGTATTTTTAAATGACTCCTTAGATAATAATATAGAGATTTACAACTTATAACAATTTCTCAGTGTAAAATTACTTAGGGTAGTTTTTTTTCCATGTTTCCTGCTTGATGTCTTTACCTAGAGATTTCGCTCAGCCCGTCGACCTATCTGGTACCATAATTTTGGACCAATAGGAGCAGAGTTTTGGTGGTCTTGATTGTGATCCCCTTAAGTTTCACCAATACAAAACACAAGCATTGATTATTGTAAGGGGATATAGAAAAAAAGCTTCTTACTGTAAGATCTTTTTTGTTTTCGTCGACAATTAGAGTTACCGGGATAGGTATAGACCACCAAAGGAATTCCCAAGCCACAGATTTCTTCAACTTTGCGATCTACCTTGGTCCATCGATCCTCCATCAAAACCATAAGTTGGCGCTACTTGTCCACATCAAAGAATGGACCGCTTTGTGGATCAGTCATAACGTCGTACAATCCATCAGGACTCATTCCCACTATTAATTCTATGTTCATATGGCACAGACCCTTTTTCGTTGTCACCTTCAAACATAAAAGATATAAGAATATTTTGGGATCTTTATTCGAAGTTCTACGAAGTCATCTGAAGGCAAAAAAGTATTGAGATTATGATTGGTGATTTCCTTTTACCTTGATCTTAGGAGGGGCATCATACCATGGATGCTTCTTCTCTGCATCATGCCAAAGTTGATCTTGCTTCAGCACATGATCCTTGTCATTATATACCTTCTCCTCCTTAGCATGGGCATTATTGTTGTCTCTCTTTGATACCGACTTAGATTCAATATTCTCAGATCTCTAGGACTCGGCCTACAACAACAAACAGAATCATAATGTGTTTATATCTATTTGACTTTCTCGGGTTCTCTTAATAAAACTGACCTTAAGAGGCCATTGAGTGTTCTAATTGATCCAGGAAATACACCCATTTCTCTCTGAAATTTTAGTACCACAAATGATGCTTACCTAATCAGTACAAGAGTAAATGACGATACAAAGCTTTTATATATTATGCTTTGAGGAATCTTAGATAATATTTTGCGTCTTGAGAGGATGGTGTACGTTAAGTTTTAATCTTAGATAATATTTTGCATCTCAATTCGTGTGTTATTGTCGTGCAGACTAGACCTACTCGGAGAGAGGAGGTCGAAGGTCAATAAATTAGAGAATGATTCTGAGAAGAATATAGAAATATGGTATTCATTTGTTTTATAAAAAAAACATTTTAAGACAATGCTGAATAAGTAGTGTCCATTTTTAAAATTGTAAATCGTAACATGTGCGGAAAAAATTAATAAATTAATTTTTTTTTTACATAGATGATGATATGATTCAGTTATTAAGAAATACTAGATGAATACCCGCGGATTTCTTTTATTAAAATATATTTTTGGTGTGCCAAATTAGTTAATAGTAACAAATTTTAATCATTCCCGTTACATGGAGTTGTATACGTAGATTTCTTTATTAAAATATATATATGGTATGTCATATTAGTTAATAGTAACATATTTTAATCATTCCCGTTACATAGAATTGAATTTTGGTAAGAAAGTTTGTTATTTTCTCTGAATATTAAGTTGCTTAGTACTACCCAAATCCCTATGATCACTCATGTATTTGTCTTTTCACAAACGTGTCGTTGATATAACTTTTAATTTTAAGTCTATTGGTTTATAGAACTGAAAACACAGGTGAGAACTACTACAATATTAAATGAGAATTGAGAATAATTTACTACACTCATCCGATATCCTCAAAATTTTATCTATCAAAATTATGGTGTTTTCTTTTTGTCAAGCTCCAGTTAGTCTCGTCGTGAATACTCATATATGAAAAAAATGGTAACATTTTTAATATGTTTCTCGGGCAAATTAATTTTTGATACATGTATGCAGAAGTTAAATTTATTTATAATATTGTAGTTCTCTCGATTTCTCCGTTGGTCTCCTTTATCATAAAGATGTAACTCTCGCTCTTTCAGAAGAACGGTTATGTTTTGATTTGTATATAAATTCTTTTGCCATCTTAAGTTTACAATTCTCGCAATCCTACCTCCTTTCACCCCTCTAGTTGGAACAACAAACTTTTCTTCAAAATATGTTTAAAATTTTTGTAAATTAAGTAGCACCGCAAATCAACCAGTCCCATTTACGGTTTTGAACTTAGAAAAATTGTTTGAAAAACAGATAGATTTTTCTGAGTTAAACTAATAATTCTCAAACCAATTAAAAAAAATTATTTGAACTGAATTCTATTGAAAAGCTACCTGATTTATCAGAAATAAGAAATATTAATGTCATTTGACAATTAGAAAGTTATTTTCTTCATCTTTCTTTGATTTGATTCTTATGCCTTCGGTTCTTAATTTTTCCGTCTTCGGTCTTCATTTCTTTAATTTTAGCTTTATGGTCAAATTAGAACAAAGAGTATCCCACAAATCCACTCTATTTTAATAAGTTTTCGAAGTCTCACAAAAAAGTATCAAAAAACATTCATTAATCATAACCCGATCAATCCACTCTATCTAATTTATCAGCCAAATTAAACTTGCTTATCTCTGTCATTATCATTAAATCCTACTTTGTCGTCTATATAGTTTATGTAATTTTTTTTTTTTTTTGAACAAAGTTTATGTAAGTTAAATTTAAATGTTATGAAAATTTAATTTAATTTTTTTTTTTGGTTGAAATGTTATATTAATTGATCAACAAAATGAATTTGTACAAGAGTTCAAAGATATTGTGATTATGCGGAAATTTATGTTCTGTTAACAAAAAAAAAAACTTCAGATTTTTATTTTTTTGGAAAATGTGTCAAAATTAAAATGTTTATTTTTTTATTAATTTTGAAAGCTGATGTGTCATGGAGAGGAGTGATGATGTGTCATCTCCTTGTGAGATTCACTCACTCTTTATATAATAGATGAGTACGAAATAAAGACGAGATCGGGGAACGAATTAAAAAAAAATGAAAAGATAAAGAGATAGAGATCACGGGTTATGCATGAGCGTGTACAATGAAAGAATGGTAGGTTGGTCATTGTCCATCATGTTATTGCAGTAATAATGGTCAATATAATGGATTATTTCACTGCCTGAGCATTCAAAAACTAGACTGATATTACTGGTAGTGTTTGGGTCGAGAACAGATAGTGTTATGAAGTAATAGACATGAAATTTGGAGGGGATGAGGTAACTCTAGATTTATTCGATCCTCATGCAACACCTGTCACCATGCATGGCATGGACCGTGAAATGGAATTATAAAGAGCAAGTAAGCATTGAGTTGGTCCTTACCTCCTATAATTAACTCGAATTTCCTTTTCAATTTTTATGGGAATATAAGAATATAAGAATATATTAAATTTACAAACTTATAACATATATTTGTGTATGATCATTTAGGCTATTGAGGTGAATAGAGCTTAAGATTGGAAGAATATTGTATGGACTCTCATAATATGAATTACCATAATTATCTATGTAATAAAATCATTTAGCATAAATACAAATCTCTATAATTATGTTCACAATATTTTCATTGATAAAAACAACTGGTGAAAAAAGCAATTATTAAATTGCTCCTCTCGCGTAAAGGGCGAAAGCTTCAGATCTGTAAATCCTCCACCGACGTTGGTCCCTGGCTGCCACCGTCGGCCACCGTAATGGCTAAGAAAAATCAAACCTCTTTCTCTCTTCTACTTTCTCTCCCAAAGTCGCTGCCCCAAAACCACCACTCAAAAAACCCTCCTCCCTTCAGATCTACTCCGCCTCCGCCGTCCAACAACTTCGCGGCTGATTCTCACCCTCCTCCCTCGGGGGAAAATCAGATCTGGGAAACTCGCTCCCCCATGAGATGTTCTCGCCGCTGGGATCTCCGTTGATGTCAAATCGTGAGAAATCCAAACATGTCCCTATGATTCCGACTAATTCTCAGTCTACGGCAGCAGCGACAACCCAAAAACTGGTCTCCGTCTCCAACTCATGGAGTCAGCTCGTCCAAGGTTCCAACAGGAAGATGTCGAAAAAAGGCACCTCCTTTGTGCTAGATACCGGAGAAATCTGTGTATCTATCCCAAACTCATTCATTGAAAAGAATGAGCATAGATGGGAAGACTTTATCATTGCTCAGTTTCATGGGAAAGCTCCTTCTCCTGGAGCCCTTCATGCCATTACCAATGGTATTTGAAGTAACAAATTGAGAAACATCTCTGTTTCAAAGTTATTAGTGAAGGCCTTC
Organism: Eutrema yunnanense; assembly: GCA_002933935.1. Lineage (NCBI taxonomy): Eukaryota > Viridiplantae > Streptophyta > Magnoliopsida > Brassicales > Brassicaceae > Eutrema > Eutrema yunnanense. The sequence continues at coordinate 110,096 of PKML01043527.1, read as the reverse complement.
TTGATCAGAATCCCTTGCCCTATCACCCGTAAGCGTGTTTTAGCCAAGGGAATGTGGCACATAGAAAACCAATCGATGTTTGTGGTAAAATGGAAGCTGGGGCTGCAACCAGCTATTCCAGAGCTCACATCCGCTCCAGTGTGGTTAGATTTCCATAACGTTCCACCTCAGTTCTATTCTGAAGAAGGGTTAGAGCACATTGCGGGTTTGCTAGGAGAACTTCTCTTTCTTCATCCCATCACAGCCAACATGACGAACCTCGATGTGGCTCGGGTCTATACTATTATTGATCCCTCGCAGCCACTTCCAGAAGCTGTCAATGTGAGGTTTGAGTCAGGGCATATTCAACGTGTTGAGGTCTCGAGCCCATGGCTCCCACCTACTTGTGATCATTGTAAAGAAGTGGGCCATAGCATCAAACGATGCCCGATTGCTCCCATTACATGTACTGATTGTAAGTCTACGGGTCATAAGAATGAAACATGTCCAAGAGTGAAAAAAGCAACTGATGTTCAGGATGGTAATAAGGAGAAGAAGCAAAGGCGAAAACTTAAGAAGAAAGCCTCACCAAAAAAGGCTAAATCATCAGGTACAGAGTCTGAAACGGGTGACACCATTGTTATTGACATTGGTCTAGACAAGTTGGCTAATTCCACTTCGACTTCTGAGAAGCCTTTCAAATCTAGGAAAGATAAGCAAATAGCTGAATCTTCTGCTTCTGAGCAAGTCTCCTCCTCTGATTCTGACAGCTCAGACTCTCCATCTGAGGAAGATGAACTTTCTGGGAAAGCGGAAACATCAGATGAAGAGAGTCACAATGTGAAGGTGGCAACAACTGAAGATTCAACGAGTTTTTCGCCGGTACTCTCAAAGAAAAAACTCAAGCAACATAAGCGATTGGAGATGCATAAACTTATGGAGTTGGATAAGCAGAAAAAGCTTGAAAATAACAGGAGCAAAGGCTCCAAATCCCGACATTTCTGATGATAGACACCTTCTGCTGGAACGTTAGAGGGTTTAATAATTCTGTTCGGCGGAGAAACTTTAGGAAATTGTATAAGCTTTCTAAAGCTTTTTTTGGTAGTATTATTGAGACGCGAGTGAAGGAACATAGGTCTCAAAAGATCATCCACTATTCTTTCCCAGGTTGGAAGGCGGTGTGTAATTATGAGTTTGCTACTTTAAGACAAATTTGGGTTGTGTGGGATGTTGCTGTCTCAGTGGATGTTATCTCCAAATCAGCTCAGGCAATTACATGTCTTGTCAAGCTTCCGCACATAGCCACTGCTTTTGTGACAACGTTCGTTTATGCTCTTAATGGCATGTACGAGAGGAGGAGTCTTTGGCAGGAATTAGTTACGTTAGCAGCTGATCCTTGTATAGCAGACAAACCATGGTTGATTTTGGGTGACTTCAACCAGACACTTGATCCAACTGATGCTTCCACATGCGGTTCTCGGATCAGAAGGGGAATGGAAGAATTTTGGGATTGCTTACAGACTTCAGGTATCTTTGATCTTCCTTACAGGGGTCATCGTTTCACTTGGTGGAATAATCAGGCTGAAAACCCAATTGTGAGGAAGATAGATCGGATCCTTATCAACGACAAGTGGCTCTTAGCCTTTCCTCTTTCATTTGGCTATTTTGGTGACATGGAATTTTCAGATCACTGTCCAAGTTGCGTGCGAATAGAGAATCATAATGGTGACAAGAGCAAGCCCTTCAAGTTATCAAATATTTTGATGTATCATCCTGACTTCATCACAAAAATCAGAGAAACCTGGGAGAGGTTAGCTTTTCAGAGAACCTCTATGTTTGTCTTATCTAAGAAACTGAAATTTCTCAAGAGGACAATCAAGAGCTTCAACAAGGATCGCTATTCAGATTTGGAGAGAAGAGTTCAACATGCATTTCAAAATCTGACAACCTGCCAGAACAACCTTCTCTCCTCACCATCTCCGCAGCTTGCAACTCTTGAGAATGAGGCGCATAAAATCTGGCTGGAATTAGTTGTTGCAGAGGAGAGGTTTCTCTGCCAAAAGTCTCGGGTTAACTGGCTCAAATGTGGGGACCTAAACACTTCTTTCTTTCACAGAATGGTTGCAGCAAGAAGATCTCTGAACCAGATCCACTATCTTCTTGATCAGGCTGGTCGAAAGATAGAAAATATAGACGAGATGCAAAGTCATTGTGTGGAGTTCTTCGCTGATCTGTTTGGAAACAGGACAAACCATATGTCTAGTGAGAGTAAAGACTTGATTCAAGCTCTGTTTCAGTTTCGATGTGATGATAGTATGAGGGATTTGTTGGAATCTCATGTCTCGGATGCTGATATCAAGGCTGAATTCTTTGCTCTCCCTACTAATAAGACTCCATGGCCTGACGGGTTCACCTCAGAATTCTATGAAAAGGCATGGAGAGTAGTGGGACATCACCTAACAGAAGCGGTTAAGGAGTTTTTAGCACATGGCGTATTCTTAAACAATGGAATAGCACAGCTATCTCATTGATCCCGAAGAAGCCAAACGCTGAGAAGATCACAGATTACATGCCAATCTCATGCTGCAACGTGCTTTATAAGGTTATCTCAAAGATTCTCGCTCGTAGACTTGAGACTATATTGCCACATTGGATATCTCCATCTCAGTCAGCTTTTGTTAAAGGAAGATTGTTGACAAAGAATGTACTTCTCGCCACAGAACTGATGCAAGGATTTGGCCAAAAGAACATTTCTAGAAAATGTGTTTTGAAAGTGGATCTCAGAAAGGCATTTGATACTGTTGGGTGGGACTTCATCCTGGAAGTATTGTTGGCGGCTGACATCCCTGAACAATATGTAAACTGGGTCAGACAGTGTATTACTACTACTCGTTTCTCCATCAATGTGAATGGCTCTCTATGTGGCTACTTTAAAGGAGCAAAAGGGCTGAGACAAGGTGACCCTCTATCCCATCTCTCTTTGTAATCGCAATGGAAATTTTATCTCGTTTACTTGAGGATAAGTTTGCTGATGGAACTATTGGTTACCACCCGAGAGCTAAAGACTTAAAGATCTCAAGCCTGGCTTTTGCAGACGATTTGATGATCTTTTATGATGGGAAGCCTTCCTCTCTTCTTGGTATTACTTCTGTTCTTGATTCTTTTAAGGCTCTCTCAAGTCTTGAGATGAATAGAGAAAAATCAGGGGTGTACACAGCAGGATTGAGCTCCTTTGAAGATGCTGAAACCGCTGCTTTTGGTTTTGTCAATGGTACTTTCCCATTCCGTTATTTGGAGCTCCCATTGATGCATCGGAAGCTCAAAAAATCCGATTACTCTCCACTCATTGACCAGATCTCTGCGAGACTCAACCACTGGGCAACAAAGACTATATCCTTTGCTGGCAGGTTACAGCTAATCTCCTCTGTCATATATAGCACAGTGAACTTGTGGCTATCCTCTTTTATTCTTCCTAAGTGCTGCCTTTGGGCTATTGAACAACTTTGGAATCGATTTCTCTGGTCTGGTGACACAATGAAGCATGGGGGTATAAAAGTTTCATGGAGACAAGCGTGTTTCCCGAAAGCAGAAGGTGGTCTTGGTCTTCGGAATCTCATACTCATATGGATGTTATTTGCTAATAGAGCCTCCTTCTGGGTTGCATGGAATCACTTCCACCGTCTCAGGCACGAAAGTTTCTGGAATGCTGAGGTTGCGGACCACCATTCATGGATTTGGAAATCTTTGTTGGCTCTTAGACCCCTTGCTACAAGATTCTTAAGGTGTTCAATTGGAGATGGTCGTGTTGCTAGTTATTGGTATGATCATTGGACAAACTTAGGCCCCCTTATTGATTATATTGGTTCTAGAGGTCCATTACTTACTGGTATTCCTGAATCAGCCACTGTTAGAGATGGTGTTGTATCTTCTGGATGGATTGTTTCCTCTTCCCGCACGCGGAATCCAGCCCTAGCTAGCCTAAGGTATGTTATCTTGGCTTCTCCCCATCCGGATAACTCTCGAGGTGTTGACACATATTCATGGTTCATTGATGGTGTTACCACCCATATCTTCTCCACAAAGCACACTTGGGAGCAACTCCGACCATCCTGTACTCCTGAGCTATGGACAAAGGTTGTTTGGTTCAAGGGATGCATTCCCAAACATGCCTTTACCTCCTGGGTTGCACATCTGGATCGTCTACCGGTAAGAGCCCGACTTGCATCTTGGGGTTTAAATGTCACAGCCACATGTTGTATCTGCCAAAGGGAAACCGAGTCTCGAGATCATCTTCTTTTGCACTGTGAGTACAGCTCTCTCATATGGAAGAAGGTCCTCTCTCATCTAGGACAACCACTTCTCTCTTTTGTGGATTGGTCTGAACTTATTGAGTAGATATCATTCTCCTCTGGTATGGTCAGCCTCACGCTAAAGAGAATTGCGGTCCAAACAGTGATTTTTTTATATTTGGAAAGAGAGGAACAACATGTTACACAATGCAATTTCCACCTGCCACTCAGTCATCTTTAAACAGATTGATTGTAGCATTCGAGACACCATCCTTGCTCGGATCCAACGAAAGACTTTCAGAGATTTGTTATCACAATGGTTCGCCTATGAGTAGCTCTCTTTTTTAGTATGGATTGAATTCCTTCACTTGTTATAATTTAGGCTTTTTTATTCTTTTTTTGGGCCTTTTATAATTTTTTAGCACCGCCAAGCAGATTGTAAAGAAACCGTTCCAGTTTTTGGTAAATAAAATTCACATTTTATCAAAAAAAAAAAAAATTCATTGAAGATATTGATCTTCTAGATCCTTTTACATGTTTGTTGCTTATGTCTTTACCTAGAAATTTCGCTGAGCCCGCCGAGTCAAGGTAGCCCTAGTTTGGACCAATAGGAGCAGAGTTTTGGTGGTTTTGATGGTGATCCCATTAATACACCAAGAAAGTGGCGGAAGATTAAAAAGAGGATATGGCTGAAAGTATAGGTTCATTGTCACTTTGGACGCAATCTTTCCTCGTCCGCCGCTACATTTTTTATATTCTTCTTGACTTTTTGGCAACCTTTGCTTGCACAATCGTTCTGAATCTACGTATAGTGGCTCCACTTTATAGCTACCCTCAAACACTTTCATGAACATTATTTTGTCTTTCTTATATTTTGTCTGTCCACAATACGCAAGAGAAACCCGAGTTAAGTTTCACCAATACAAAACAAAAGTATTGATTTTTGCGATGAATATAGAGAAGCCTCTTACTGTAAGATCTTTTCTGTTTTCATCGACAATTAGATCTATCGGGATAGGTATAGACCACCAAAGTAAGTCCCAATCCACAGATTTCTTCACCTTCATGATCTGCCTCGGTCCATCCTCCATTATAAGTTTTGTTGATTTGTGTTTCTACATAAGAAAAAGATCACAGTCTCAAGTATTGCTATAATTAATACCACATTCGAATCATATAATTAATGTGAAAAAAAACCATAAGGTAGCGCCACTTGTCCACGTCGAAGTCGAAGAATGCATTGGCTTCTGGAGTAGTGAAATAGTAGTAGACTCCATCAGGAGTCTTTCCAACTGTCATTTCTATGTTCATATGGCAAAGACCTTTTTTTGTTGCCACCTTCAAACATTAAAAAAATTAGGAAATTTTCTTAATGTTTGGTGCTTTTCTATGTTTTTCTTAATTCATCTTAAGGCAAAAATATATATATATTCAGATTATGTTTGGTGCTTTTCTCTTACCTTGACCTTAGGAGGGGCATCATACCATGGATGCTTCTTCTCTGCATCATGCCAAAGTTGATCTTGTAAATTCATTTGATCTACATCATAATATGCCTTTTTCTCCCTATAAGCAGGGGCTTTAGTGTCATTCTCTGACACCGACTTAGATTCAACATTCTCAGATCTCTTGGGATCGGCCTAAAATAACAAACAGAATCATTACATGTTTATATATATTTGACTTAATTGGGTTCTCTAATTGATAGAAACGAAACTGACCTTAGGAGGCTGAGTGTTCTGATTGATCCAGCCACCAAATCCAGGAAATAAACCCACTTACCTAATGAGAGAAAGAGCAAATGACGATCTTAGAGCTGGTACCCTATATTATGGTTTGAGTAATATTGTAGACAAAATGTTTGCATCTTATAAGAATGGTGTACGTTAAGTTTTACGTACGAAAAAGCAAAGAAGTGGGTATGCAGATCAATTCTCGTGAGTTGTTGACGTACAAGCGAGATCTACCTGAGGAAAAAGGAGATCGAAGTTCAGTAATAAATTGGAGAATGACGCTTCCTATATGGTTCTCCTTTCTAAGTGCTTATGCGAAGTATATAGAAGCATAAATGTTATCTAGGAACTCGGGTTATAGTTTTTGACTGAGAAGAATCTATCTTTTGCAGAGAAAATCTAAATCAGTTATATTAAGAATATGGAAGACAACAAATCATTCCGGTTGTCTAGAAAATTCCACCTATATATTATCGGTACGTAATACGGCAACATGAACATGCACAAGCGTGTGTTATTTCCACCTTCTTGAATACTGCCATGAACATAACAGATTGAGAGAGTAAAAAAACATGAAATGGAAGATTGTACGTAATATTTGCCTACCTAGGAAAAGTGGGTAGCGTTCGAGGAAGTGTACACTGTTATGAACACTGTCATGAACATAACACCTATTCTTGAACACTGTCATGAACATAACAGATTTAGAGAAGGAAAAAAACATGAAATGGAATATTGTACGTAACATTTGTCTACTTAGGAAAAGTGGGCAGCGTTCGAGGAAGTGTACGTAACATTACTTAATAGTGAACTTTCTTCATGCATACGAAATTTGTAGGGAATGAGCTAACTTTAGATTTATCTGATCCACATTCAACACATTACACATGTCAACATCCATGGAATGGACAAAGGACTGGAATGAAATTTGATAGAATAGATAAAGAGCAAGTTAACTAGAGAATGGACTTTTCCAATGAAACATTAGCATGGACCCAAATTTTAGGAGGCCCATATACAAGATAGAAATCCATATATGTAATACAAACAAGTTTTTGTTTAAACTTATGGGTCAAAAACAAAACATATAACTAAGATGACCCAGTCAATAATAAAAAAAAATCCATAAAACTAAAAAAAAATGTTATTAGTTTTTTTTTTTTTTTTTTGTAGAAAACTTATGTTTCATTAGCAGTTTAGTACTTTTTCATTTGAAACTATTTTATTTTATTAAATTTTTATGATATGAATTATTAGCCTCCATTTTTTCTTTGTTTCAAGTCCTCCTAAATTTAGGGCAGGCTCTGAGTTCGCCCTAAGGTAACTGAAATCCTAAAGTCAAATCGATTTTTTTTAAAAAAAATTAACAAATATAAAAACAAACTAAATTTATAGCTTACAACATATATCTGTGAATAATCAGTTAGGCTAGTGTTTCCACGTTTGTTGCTTGAAGTCTTTATGATGTTGTCATCTAGTTCTAAATAACCGAAGCCATTTCTTGACGTTTGATTCAGTTTATAACGGTTAGAGCATCATTATCGGCGTCTCTTATAATGGTTAGAGCATCATTATGACCATCCACAATGGAGACTCATGAATGTGTGTTTTCCCAAATATTTTTTTTTTTAGTTTAAATAATATAATATTTATTTGTCTCGACGAATCACGCCGCGACACGTGGCGATTTTGGAAAGAGATTGTGTCTCTGGGAAGACACCAACAGAACTATTCATTCTGTTTTTTATTATACAATATTGGGAAGACACCCACGTTCATGTGCAATGTGGGTGCTAGGTTTTAGAGTTTTTAATTATTAAAATTAATATAAAAAATTGAATGAGCTAAGATACGGTTTTTAAATTAGAAACTTAAAAGATACGTCTCTTAAGAGACAGGTGGCATTAGCTGATTGGAGATTTTTTTTTTCTTTTTTTTTTTTTTTTTTTCTTTCTTTCTCCTTCTACTGCGTCTCTTTGCGAGTCGTTATCGGTTTCGTTGGAGAATGGTGTCGGAGGTGATTAGCTGATAGTCGGAGAATGGTGTCGGAGGTGAAGAGCATGGCTACGAAGGCGGCGGAAATAGGGAAGGAGGAGGAGAAATTGTTGATTTTATCTTCCCTAATCAAATCGCTCCGGTATGTGTTATCTTTCCTAGATTTTCGATTTTTTTGTTTTTAATTTTAGATTTCGGGGTTGCAAAGTCCCGATTTAGTGTCTCTTATTCCAATATCGTTGTGAAATCTCCATTGGATGCATATGGAATTGTGTTTTTAAATAATCCCTTATACAAAAGAAAAACCTTCAATGGTCTTGGAGATTTCATAAGTGATGAGTGCTAAACGTGAAAAAGGAATTGTGTTTTTAATTGTTTTGTTTTGGTTTCATCAGCAAATGGGAAGGTGAAGGGAAGTCTCACTGGGATTAGCATAGGAGCAGTGACAGAGACACATAAGATATGGAGAAGCTTTCAAGCTCTTGGAGACATTGCTTTTGCTTACTCTTACTCCATCATTCTTATTGAGATTCAGGTACTCTATCTTCTTTACAAGTCGTGATGATTAAAGCCATTATTGGTCCCATCCTCAAGCTTTTTTATTTTTGTCTTAAAAAACAGGACACATTGAAGTCACCACCATCAGAAAGATATCAAAATCCCCATTCCGGGTTTCAAGCCTTTCCGTTTGAATGCATAATCTCGGTTAAGAAGAAAGAGGAAAGCGTTTATCCTCATGCCTTTGTGATCCTCGCATCGTTTCCTTCCTGAAACAGGTCTCTTAGTGCAAGATTCCATGTTAGGTAAGATCACTCCACAAATAACATCAGAGTCTTCGTGATTGTGAACTTTCCTGGTGAAAATCTCGGGCTGTGGTGGTTTGTGTTTTTCAGGGGAAACACGGCTAATTCTCTGCCCTTTATGCTCTATGCATCTCTTTCTTCCTTTGACTGGAATTCTATTGCAACAAACACCATTTTCAAGTATGACTCCACAAGCAGAATCAGAAGGAGAAGTTGATGAGATGATCAAAGAAGATGATGTTGATGGAGATGGTCAGATTAATGTGTTTGTTGCTTGCAGATTAGTGTGTACCCAAAAGAGATTGTGCCAGAGATCGAATGTGAATCTTTATTTATCTCTCAATGTTTAGTTTTGTTCATGCTAATTTATAAGAAACTTTTTATAATTTTTTTTTTTTTTTAAGAATCCCTATGGGGTTCTACCATTGGACATAAAAAAATTGAAAGTCTCTTAAGAGAGTTTCTTAACCCATTTTAATATTAAATTAATGGTTAAGAACCCCATGAAGGGTTCTTGCAATAATCATGTTCAATTCCCAAATATAAATGGCGTCATAACTCATAAGCTTTTTTGTTTGTAGTAGGAACGGAATGGAAGCTCTCGGTATATGGCACCTTTATACTGAACCATTTGGAGCAGAGTTTTGGTCGTCTGGACAGTGATACCACGAATGTACCAAGAGAGTGGTGGCAGATTAAGAAGAGTAGAGGGCTGAAAGTATTGGTTCATTGTCACTTTCGATGCAATCTTTCCTTGTCCACCACTACATTTTTTGTATTCTTCTCGACTCTTTGGTAAACCGTGCTTGCAAAAGCGTTCCTGATCAACATATATTGGCTCCACTTTCCAGTTACCCTCGAACACTTTCATGAACATCATTTTCTCCTTCTTATATTTTGCCTGTCCACAACAAGCAAGAGAAACCCACGTTCACCTAATAAACGAAACAAATATCTTGATTATGATGTGGGCGTATAGAGAAGCTTCTTACTGTAAAATATTTTTTGTTTTCATCAACAATTAGATTTATCGGGATAGTTCCAGACCACCAAAGAAAGTTCCACGCCACAGCTTTCTCCAGCTTTGCGATCTGCCTTGGTCCATCATTCCTCAAAACCTTTCTTGATTTGGTTTGCTTCACAGGGGAAAATATCACGTTCTCAAGTATTGCTATAATGAATACAACATTTGAATCATACAATGATTTGAAGAAAAAAACCAGAAGTTGGCGTCCGCCCATATCGAAAAATTGGCTATCTGGTTTAGTGAAATATTGGTAGACTCCATCCGGAGGGATTCCCACTGTCATCTCTATGCTCATATGGCTAAGACCCTTTTTCGTTGTTACCTTCAAACATCAAAAATATTATAAATTTTTGGGATCTTTATTCTTAATTTCTAGAAAGTCCTCTAAAAGAAAGAAAAAGTAATGAGGCTTTGTTTGCTGATTTGCTCGTACCTTCACCCTAGGCGGAGCATCATACCATGGATGCTTCCTCTCTGCATCACTCCAAAGAACATTTTGCTGCTTCTTGTCCTCTTCCTCGGGATTATTAGTATCCATCTCTGACACCGACTTCGATTTAACATTTTCAGATCTCTTGGACTCGGCCTACAGCGACAAATATAGTCATCATCTATTTTCTACAGTTGAATTCAAAGGGTTTATTGAACTATACTTGTAAATAATATAGCAAGTCCATATATATATATATATACTCAACTGTACATATACAGTTTAATTAATGAGAATAACAGATTAATTCAATCTGGTTTAATAGGGTTCTCTGATTGATGGAAATGAAACTGACCTTTGGAGGTTGTTGATTGTTCTGATTGATCCAGACACCAAACCCACGAAATCTATCCATTTCTCTCTCTCTGAATTTTGAGTCCACAAATGATACTTACCTGATGAGAGCAAGAGAAAATGACGTTCTAAATGTCTGCATCTTTAGAGAATGATGTACGTTAAGTTTTACGTACGCCAAAACAAAGAAGTGAGCAGCTCAATATTCGTGAGTTATTGACGTACAAGCTAGACCTATCTGAGGAAAGAGGAGATCCAACTTTCACCACATATCAATAAATCCTCTGTTCTTCCCACCAAAAACGAGATTCTGCGTTTTCCCGTCCAAAACGTGATATTGCATTTTTCTGCCAAAAACGTGATATCATATTTTACCGCCAAAAACGATATTCCGCGTTTTCCCGCCAAAAACGTTATTCCGAGTTTTTCCGCCAAAAATGCTATCTCGTGTTTTCCCAACAAAAACGCATTTTCTTGCCAAAACATGATTTCATACTTCATGTCAAAAACGCTATTCCGCGTTTTTTCGCCAAAAACGCACTTATGTATTTTCCTGCCAAAAACGACATTCATCATTTTCCGCCAAAACGTTATTATATATTGCCCCGCTAAAAACGTAATTTCACATTTCCCGTCAAAGACATAGTTCGACGAATTCATGACCAATTCACGATAGTTAAAGAAATTTTTTCGATTCATAATATAAGTATATTATAATATTATTCACCATTTTTAATTTTCTCATTTTAAAATTATTATTGATATTTAATTAAATAAATTTTTGTAATTCATGGGTCAAATGGATCATAATATTATTCACCATGTAATTAGATGGGTCATAGATCATCTATGACCCAGACCCATCCATGACCCATTTATATTCAACTCATTAGGATAATAGGTGACTCATTTGACCTATTTTGATACCCCTATAATTAAGTTATTTGGATATAGAAAAATAAATCCATTTAAACCATATTAAATATGATTCAGTTTTCATATTATTTATTTCGGTTTGATTTGAATCAGTTTGGTTTATCCGTATTGAATGTAGGTTGTCAATAGCTTTAGCCATATATCTATCTTTAATTAACAACCCCGAGAAGCTTTCTCAAAATATTTGTGAAAATCAACCACTTGGGGATAACTTCTTTCTTTGCATATTAGGGACCTTGGGCACAAGAATTATTTATGTGACATCGGTCTACTTGAGTCATTTCCAGAGGTAAATCTTTTATTTCCTTTTGTCAATAACATGTATTGTATGAGGTTTTGAATCATGACACTAGTACAAACTATTAATACATGCCATGCTCTATATTAGTTTGATTATTAAAGAACAAAATATTTCAAATTGTAAATTTATATTCCAAAACTCGTATATATAATAAAATGAATTTATAACAGTGTTTGATAAGGTTGCATATCTATATTACTACTCCGGTATAACCATGCTCCATACCCGATGTGGGACGTTTCATATTTCTCGGAGCATCTTAGCATTGTCTTGAAAATCTTGAAGTAGAGTCTTGGTGGTCTTGATGGTGATCCCACGGATGTACCAAGAAAGTGGCGGTAAATTAAAAAGAGAAGTGGGCTGAAAACGCTGCTCCATGCTCACCTTCGTCCCAATCTTTCCTTGTCCGCCGCTACAATTTTTGTACTCTTCTCGACTCTTCGGCTCCCTCGACTTGCACAAGCGTCCCTGATCCACGTATAGAGGCTCTACTTTCCAGCTACCTTCGAACACTTTCATGAACATCATTTTCTTTTTCTTATATTTCCCCTAAGAATATGATCAAACCCAAATCAAGTCACCCAAAACTAAACCAAAGAATTTTGATTCTTGTGAGGGATATAGAGAAGCTTCTTACTGTAAGATATTTTTGGTTTTCATCTGCAATTAGTTGCATCGGGTAAGGTCCAGACCACCAAAGGAAGTTCCATGCCACAGCTTTGTCCAGCTCCACGATCTCCCTTGGTCCATCCTTCATCAAAACCTTTCTTGTTTTGCTTTCCTTCACAAGAAATAGATCACACTCTCAACTATATTGCTATAATTAATTCTAAACTCTACACTCGATATCATTCAAAGATTAAAGAAAAAACAAAAAAACCAGAAGTGGACGCCCGTCCTTGACTTGTCTGAAGTATTCTTCATTGTTTGGATTAGCGAACATCTCGTATAATGCCTCAGGAGGATATCCCACTGTCATTTCTATGTTCATATGGCAAAGACCCTTTTTTGTTGTCACCTTCAACCGTAAAAAATGTAAGAAAATATAAAGATTTTTGTTCTTATTTCTACCAATTCCTCTAAAGTCAAAAAAAAAAAAAATGTAAATGTATTGAGATTTTGTTAGCTGATTTGTTCTAAGTTTCTAACCTTGACCTTAGGAGGGGCATCAGACCATGGATGCTTTTTCTCTGTATCCCTCCAAAGTTTTATTTGCCTGTTGACCTCATCTGTGTCATAATATTTAGGATCTATTGGTTGCACTTTATTAGATTCAACATTCGCAGATCTCTCGGACTCGGCCTACAACAACAATCAGAATCATAATTGATTTATTTTATACTGATTTGAATTTTGGTTCTGTGATTGATAGAAATGAAACTGACCTTAAGAGGCTGTTGAGTGTTCAGATTGATCAAGCCACCAAATCCCGTAAATACACCCATTTTCTCTCTAAACGACACTAACCTAATCAGAAAAAGGAGAAAATATATGACAATACAAATTAATTTTGTATATATTATGGTTTGAGGAATCTTAGATAAAAGCTTGATTCAGATTCAGACTAAATACAACATGAGATTGAAAGGGATGGTGGTGGAGTGTACGCATATGTTTTACGTAAGGGGAAAAGGAAATGGGCGGCTCGATTCTCATGAGTTCTTGACGTGGAAAAAGAAGTCCGGGTTTTTTTAAGGAAAATAAAAAATTAAATTTAATATAAATTATGATAATATCATTTATGGCCCAAATTGCAACAATCAGAAACTCGTGATTTTTGAGTTAGAAACTTAAATCACAAAATCAAGAGTTTATGCCAAATTATAATATTGTGGATATTGCGCCTCTTTTTTTTTGAGGTCGAATGAGGATATTGCGCTTAACTTTCAAAATATAGAACCATGATTTTTGTGTTGGAATTTTAGAATTGAGATTTGACGTCATAACTACTGAATCGCAATTTAGTGTCAAAATTGTAAAATCATGTAATGTGATGTCGGTTTTAAGAAAATATAGCAGAATCTGAATTTGGTTTACTACAAAATCAGGATTTGGCACCATTACGGAACTCCCCGTTCCGCGGTGAAAATGCTAAATGGCATAATCGTGAGTCTTGTGTCGAAATAACGGAATTACGATTTAGAGTCTCAATATCACAACTTGTATTTGACAAAAAATAAAATAAATGGAAACAATGGCTTACGGCCACATTTTTAAAAAATAATAAAGAGACTCTTTTTATAAAATATTTTTGTCCTAAATGCATTAGTTTTTTAAATAATATTGTTTATAGAGTTCGATTTTATATACATAAACACAAACATACACCAATGAGCATGCTCTCTTTTTTCTTTTATTTTTTACTCAACTATTTTCATGAATATTTTTTCATTATTTTCTAATTCTAATATTATTTGGTGTTTTGTAATAAAATTCTCTAATTTACTATGACATCAAATGAAAATATCTATACTATTAAAACATGATCACTTTTGGAATCTGTTTTCAAACACTTTAAAAAAAAAAAAAAAAATTAAACATGTTACCAAACAGATATTAACATGTTACCAAACATTTATAAATATATTATAAATTTAAAAATTACATATTAAATATATTTGAATCAATAATACTTAAATTAGTTCTTATTCTCTATTTCACATTTTATATATTATAAAAAAATTATCCCACGTGAGCGCACGGATTTAGAATCTAATAAATATTTAAATTTTTTAATTTACTATTGCAAAAAAAAACTTTTAATCGCCTCCGGCCTTCATTAAGGTAGGCACAACTCTGTCTATACTATATAGTGTTAAATGACAAGGAGGTTATTTGTTTAGGTACCTCACTAGTCACTGGTCACTCCATTCGCTTTCAGGAAAAGGAATCAGCTGTCGTAAGGTTAAAAAATATGGGAAACAACAACGACTAATTAAGGTTTTCTATAAAGTAAATAACTGAATGAAAGGTATTTAAATTTGATATTTTTGAACAATTAGTATTCCAATGTTTGTATCTATATAAAGTGATCCTATAATGACATTCAATGTTTGCGTTTGATATTTGTATCAAAATGGTATAACTTGCCAATACCGGATTCGAAGAGCTTCAAACGCTTCGGAGAACGGCCCCTCGAATCTGAAGATTTTCCATTATGGCCTTGGTGTTTTTGATGGTGACCCCACGAATGTACCAAGCAACCGGTGGCAAATTAAGAGGAAAAAGGGGTTCAAAAACCTGGTCCAATATCACTCTCGACCCGACCAATCCTTGTCCGCCTGTACATTTTTTGTATTCTTCTCGACTCTTCGGCAGCCTGCGATCGTTATTTATGTACCATGGCTCTACTTTAACCTTACCCGCGAACGTTTTCATGTACATTACATTCTCTCTCGAAATCGTATATAGTGCCTGTCCATAATAAAACCCAACTTATTTCCTCAAAACTGACCAAAAAGATTGATTTTTGTGAGAGATATATAGAGAAGTATTGCTACTGTGAAATCTTTTCGGTTCTCATTGAAAGTTAGATGTATTGGGATAGCTCCAGACCACCAAAGGAACTTCCAGGCCGCAGATTTTTCCACTTCCACGAGCTTCTCCTGCGGTCCATTATCGCTAAGAACCTTTCTTGATATGTTTTCCTTCATAAGAAAAATATCACACTCTCAAGTATTGCTATATTTCATACTTATAACTGGAATGATATAATAATAATAAGAAGAAAACAAAACCAAGATTTTGCGCCTCTTCAAGATTGAGAAGTACGAATATGTTTGGTTGTCGTGACTAGTTAAAATATCGAAGACTGTTTCAGGAGGCAATCCTATTGTAAATTGCATGTTCATTTGGCTGTCACCCTCTTTCGTTTGTTTCACCTTCAAACATGAATGATGTAAGAAATTTGTTAGATCTTCTTCTTTTTTTTCCTTTTTTGTTCATATCATTCCACCAATTTTGACGTTTTAAGATATACAAAACAAAAGATATATCTATAATCAAACAAAACATTCAATCAAATATTCGAGATGGCGTTATCCAAAGCATTTTCGATTATAACTTGCTAATTAATACCGGATTTGAAGATTTTTGATTCTAGTTGGATTCTAAAAAACATTACACAAGCAAAACATTTAGCTCACTTTAATACACAGACGCGACATAATGCTTGTATTTTACACTCGACTTAACGGACATTACCAAAATAGAAATATAGTCAACTTTGTTAACAAAAAGATATCGGAAACAACTCTGAATCGAGAAATGTGTTTTAATGGTTAATTAGTAAATAGATAAACATACAAATGGAGGGTTGTTTAAGGCTTTTTGTTAGTAAAGTTAAGGGCTTTCTGTAAAAAAAAAACCTCCAAATAATTTTGTTTTGTAGCTTACCCACAAATTGTAAAAATTGCAGGTTTAACCCAAGAAATACAATTTAATCTGTAATATAATCCGTAATATAACTTGCAGTCACTGTCGTTAAACTGTGGTATATATCAAATTGAAGTGCTTGCGACGAGGAATCCAAATCTATTTTTAAAATTTAGAAATTATAATATATGTGATTGTAAAAGCTTTTAAAAAAAAACACAAGAGAATATATATTGTAGGTCGATTTGGTAGATTTGACCTGCATTTTTGCGAGTTGAGGATAAATTTACCCAAAAAATATATCAATTAAAGGAGTTTTTTTTACAGAAACCCCTAAAATTAAGGCCGTTTCCAATTATGTTAATGCCTGTTAAATCTCGAGGGTGTAAAAAGCAAGCACTATGATGAATCTGAATATTAACCTCAGCTAAAGGCTTTGTTCCTGTATCTTTTCTTTTTTTTTTGATAAAAGTTCCTGTATCTTTTTCAACATACTATAGTTTAAATATAATTTGTATGCTCTTTAAAATTAAAATTTAATATTATCTCACGATTACACATGTTTTTCATGATGCAACCGTCAGGCCAATTAATCTAAGTATTGAGGATTTAGTTTGCTGGTCTGTGATCTTACCTTCACCTTAGGAGGATAATCATGCCATGGACACTTCTTCTCTTGATCTCTCCAAAGTTTTAATTGCTTCTTTGTTTCTTCTCTCTCCTCGTGGGTATTTATCTCTGACACTGACTTAGATTTAACACTCTCAGATCTTTTGGACTCGGCCTACATTAAGAAACAGAATCATAATCTAATTTGTATGATTAACCGATAGTATTCTATAATGATTTGACTTCTAAGGGTCCTCTGATTGATGGAAATGAGAGTGACCTTTGGAGGTTGTTGATTGTCCTGATTGATCCAGACACCAAACCCAGGAAATATACCCATTTCTCTCTGAATTGTTTGTCCACAAATGATACTTACCTGGTCCTGAACAGAGCAAGAGAAAATGACGATCCAAAGATTGTATATCTTATAGTTTGTGGTATCTTAGATTTAGACAACACACAATAAAATAGTGAGGGGCTGTGGAGTGTACGTATACGTTTACATATGGCATAACAAGAAGTTAGCAGCTCGATTCCAGTGAGCTCTTGACGTAGAGGCAAGACCTACGTGAATAAAGAGGATACTTTAAGGTATATATTGTCGCGTTAGCATCCTGCTGTTCCAACTTATTAAATCATATATAATTTTTTTTTTCACTTTTTTCACAGTATGAAATATAAATCCGTTGATGAAAATTAGTCTAATTTCATCAGTCAGCTTAATTTGTTTATTAGTTTTGCAGATTGAGCTCAGCAGACGACCATACAACTAAGTTCAATAGTTCAAATTGCTAGAAATGTGTTGGAGGTGGGCTTAGCACCTTCTAAATGGGCCAGGCCCGTCTCAGCAACTCTCAGCGAATGGTACCCCGCACTACCTAAAACCGACCTCCGAGCAGTCAGCTCGGGGACACTCCCAGCCTACCACTGCGGGGATACCCCGGGCTCCCCTAACGGTCACCGCGTTGATGCTGATCCCACGTAGGGCTGTCGGGAAGGCGACACGTAGGGGATGACACCACAGAACACCTGTCTCAACGACGTTTGACATCGATGGCGGGAGCGCACCAGGGAACGACACGTATGATTCGACCTCGCGGTGATCGAACCCAACCTGTCTTATCAACCGCGAAGGACAAGACGTGCGCCAAGCCAGGCCTGTCCTGCCTCTACGACAAGACGCCGCGACGACAAGACAGGCGCCGCGCGTAGACGGAGCAGAAGCTGACACGTCATCCCGGATTCGCGGAGGAATGTCTGCTGATCGGCCCTATATATACCCCATCATTAGCATTTGTAGAAGGGGAGGAGAAGACGGACCCGCACTCTCTGATCTCATTTGAGCATTTTAGAACACCGAACTGAGTTTCTATCAGGAATCAGTTCGCAAGTCCAAAATTGTTCATCTTTTCAAAACATCATTATATAAAAACAGCACGGCCCCGGCCTGTTTGTCACCGTCCTAGTCTCCCCGTCCTAATTAACGAAAATCTCGCCTCCTAAACGCCCCAACTTCTCTAACGATCTCCAAAACGTTCTCGGTGATCATCTCGGATCCACAAAATGTATGAAACACAATCAAATTGAAAGTTTCATTTTAATACAAACGAAAAGAATCATGCGTTTATAAAAAGATTGTAGTGGAAGCGTAGATGCATTTAGATGACATACTATTCATAATCACGTGAACTACACAAATACTCTTTAATTTAATCTTAAATTTATATATTTAAAACATTTAAAAAAAAAAAATTAATCCTGTTCAATCCGGTCCGACCGGATTGCACAGTGACCCAAAAACGCTTATCTAGTTCGACTTCCAGTCTGGTTTTAAAAACATTGACCTAAACGCTACATAGAAAGACGTCAATATAATATGGCTATCTATAAGTTTTTTCATTTCAACTTCACCCATCAACCATTTAGCAAAAACGTTGTTCAATAAGGAAGACGTCGTTATTGAGAGAACTCACGGAGCCTGTCGAAGCATTTTGAGCAGAGTTTTGGTGGTCTTGATAGTTTTCCCACGAATGTACCAAGAAACCGGTGGCAGATTAAGAAGAGAACAAGGCTGAAAAATCTGCTCCACTGTTACTTTCGACGCAATTTTTCCTTGTCCGCCACTACATTTCCTATATTCTTCTCGACTCTTTTGTAACCTGTGCTTGCAAAAGCGTTCTTGATCTACATATACAAAAGCCTTCTGGTGGTGAAAGAGTGTACTTTGAAACCTAAATGACTACTTATAAATCATATTATTCTCTATCATGCAAAAATGACAGATTAAAATAATTTCTTCTTCCTCTTTGTTTGAAACGTAGAGTTTCTACATTGTTTTGCAGTAAAATGAGCGGTACTATTTTTGTACAAACAGGGGATCAATTTTAATATGACTTTAGGAAACTTGTAAAGAAGCTTCTTTTGGTTTTCTAACTGTTCATTCAAAGAATGGACCCATCAAGCGGTTTATCTGTCAGATATTTTTCCTAAAGTAAAAAGAATGCAAACAGAGTCAGAGTGGTGCCTCCTTCAAGATGGAGCGCAAAGTCAATCGTGCTCTTGTGGATCACTGCTCTTCGTCAAGCAGTTGATATATCTGATCTTCTAGCTGCAACAATTTTAGGAAACTTCCATAAATGGTGATGATGATCTAATAGAAGAGGATGATGATATGGGAGTGTGGCTATCTTTACACGTCACGTACCTGAGCGTTTGCTTTTTTCAGATTCTCTACTTCCTCTTCAAGCTCTTTCACGCTGTAGCATTTGAAACCATTAAAGCAATCAATCATTAGTTTCACTTTTGGAAAGAACCCAAAAAAGAAAAAGAAAGAAAAACTATTTGGAAGATGGATAATTGTTGACTCCTGGGAGTATTAAAAAGCATTCCTCATGTTTCAAGGTGACAATTGCAGTATTTTTGTCCTTTCAAAGATTTATGTTATTGTCTTAAGGCTTGTGGAGAGCGATCTCATTACCTCTGCTTCAAGAAGTGAACCTCAGAAGATTGATCTGTCTCCGTTGATATCTGTGAATTCAGAACTTAAGGCTCTTATTTCTGTCCTCACACAACTTCCTCTCTATGCATATGTCATTAGCAAAGTGAGAAGCAATCCCAACCTGCCCGCCTTCCGTATTCACCATTGGATTTATGTTGACTGTAACAAAATCAAGATCAATAATCAACGAAACTCGTAAAACAGAGAAGATGCAAAAATCTGCTTACAGAACAGAAAACTTACCAGGAGTTGGATCATAGAGCTGAATTAATCCCATTAATCTTTCCTGCCAATAAAAAAAAAGAATAGTGTGAAACTACCAGAAGATGAATATCCAAACGACAAGAAGCGTTTTAAATGGCAATGTACCCTTTGCATTTCATTGTCGTGCAGGAGATTCTGTAACACTGGGAGGATTTGAGCAGCATTGCTAGACAAAGGATTCTGTATCCAAGAGGTCAGCGCTTTCAGTTTATCCTGAAGATATAACTCTATCCAACTTCAGAGGGATTGCAATAAGGATCAGAAATTGAAGGACCATACAAAATTATCATCTAATCTAGATTACCGAATTATCTGAAGCCAAATTTCGTTCAAGTAGCTCGTCTTCACAAGTAGGACTCTCTGCACCAGAAGGGATGTCAACATGCTCTCTGCTCCAAGAGTTATGCCAAAGTTGTAACAAAAGTGAACTTTGAATTCCTGGTCACGAGTAGGTTGAACCAAACAAAGTAATAAATAAACAAAGTACCCAAGAGTTGGCGGTAACTGGGATGCCGAAAGTCCAAAGTCTCCAAGCTTAACAGTTTCGTTTGAGTCAACCAAAATGTTCCCAGCCTAGAAAGAAGCATACAGTGTGCTATCAAACATGATTGGAAAACAAATTGACGTACCTTAAAATCTTGATTGGAAAACAAATTGTGATTAAAGTACCTTAACATCTTGATGGACGTGTCCTTGTCCATGAAGGTAAGGCATCACAATCCAGAAGTTGCTACCATCTAAGAAAGAGCAATGCTCATTTAAGCTCATTGTGTGAACATCTTTGGTTATGGTTTCCTGAATTTAACAAACTCCAATTACGTTAAAAAGATGCATTCCGAGTATATCTCCAAGACAGACAAATATCATTCCCGATGATTGATCCTCCCAAGACTAACAACAACAACAAAAGAGGAAGATACCAACCACATCGCTCCTGCATTTCTCAATATCCAAGATCTTGACGGCCACAATCTCATCAAGTACAATGCATCGGGCTCTGTAGACACCATCGCCGATCTCCTCAAAAAGCTCGTAATCTTTCGCACTCAGAGGAAAACTCTTTTCCGATGAACTAGTCATTTTGCCTAATCCATGCAGAGAAAATCAATAAGCATCGCTCGCTTCCTCCACCGATTTCACACAAACCAAGACCATAATCCTAATTCGTACGAACTCTACTTCATGTACAGTAACCGCAAAAAAAACGCAATGAATTTTTCGAAATGATTCATCCAATTTCCAAGAAACAAAACTCCAAACTCTTTCCAACATTCATCGATTACCGGAGAAAGAAAACAAACGATCTTAGCGAGAAATCGAACCTAGATTATCTTCAGTGGCGATGCGAAGAGAGCGCGACGAACGACGGTACAAGAGAGAGATCAGGTGGAAGAAGCGGAGGAGTATCCCGTCACGACGAATCGCCGTCGAACGGAAGAAATCGATTTCTCGGGCTTTGTGAAAGTGAAATTGGAGACTGGAAAGAGACGATATAGTCAATGATTTTCAACTTCCTTTTAATAAGATTTTAGCGGACTTGCGTTCGCTGATTTGTTAAATCAAAATCCGAATCTTCAATTGGATCCTCTCTTTTCGCATGTTTTTTGTTTTTTTTTTAATACGATAAGAAAACTAATCTCTATAACCAAAACTCTGTTTTATTTTCTCTTGATTAATTAATAGGAACATTAATATTGTTTGTTTTTTTATTAGTATGATGGGAAAATTTATTTAATTATTTAATTAATCTCAATTAATAATGGTTTTATTGAAATAAAAATGAAATGTAAGACTTAACTGATTTTGAAACTACAAGAAGTATTGTTGTTATATAAACAGTTTATAATAAACTGTAGAAGAATCAGTTTTTATCAAAGATGAAACAAAAAAGATAAAAATGGATCTTCTCTAAATTCGGTTTAAAAAATGTTGACATGTCAATATATCAATTGAGACTACAAAATATTCTTCAAAAGTGGTTCGAAGTCTCATGCGGATGAATTTTTATTTCTGTTTTTATCTCTGTTTACTCAAGTTTAGTTGGTTAGTTTTATGGTCTCATACCTTATCATACCTTTTGTAAACCCTTTGTACATATTTCTCACATGACCAATAAATTTCACATTTCACCAAAAAATAAACAGCCAAGTGTCAACAGAAAGTCAATATTTAAACTTTTTATAAGTATGGTTAAACCTGAATTTTCAAAAGGCAAATTTTGTAGAAGTCAAATGTTGTGAACTATATTGATCATCAAGTGGGAGCGTGGGACCATATATAATGAAATAAATGTCTAAATGCTTTTCTTTTTTCTTGTTTGATTATAAAAATTCAGATGATTGTGACTTTAAAATGAAATATATATCTGGTGTCTACATTCTCTTCTAATCATCCTCTCCAGCAAGAAATAATTATTTTTGTGACATTTTCCACTGCATTTTTTTTTTGGTCAACTTCCACTGCAGTTTTAAAACTAATTTAGGAGTTCTTACTGATCTTCAACAATATTATTTTGGGTTTGGTAGTTTAGTTTATTATAGAGTAAAATAGTTTCAGAAGAAAATGAAAGTACTCTTATGTTCTAAATAAAACTATGCTAACTCAATTAACTAGCAATTGATTTGAAAACAGATGCCAAAATAGCAATGAAACTTTTAGTCGTTTATCACAAATAAAATGATCGCAAAACTGCAATTTGAAATTTTATATAATCTTTGAATAAATATTTACGTTTGTGCATCTGTAAATCTTAAAAGGGACCTTAGCTAATTGCATATTTGATATTACTGAAGGAGTTCACTTGACATATTCTCATCGATGCATAGATATAAATCGATAAATGTCAGAAAACCAAAAAATTATATTGATCAATATCTCTGCTGCGTATGTTAGGTCAACAACTAAACATTTACTTTGAATTTGTTTTCGTCTCTATATTTTTTTGCCCACCTTTCGTGTTTTTTTTTTTGTTTCTTGAATAATGTATGTGTGGCGTTTTATGGAAGTCTTCAACAATATCCGACGACAATGAAGAAGTCTTCGACGTTTCGCTGTAACGCCCAAAAGTCATCAACCAACCCAAATATAAATTTAGATAACAAACTATATCCTAATTTTATTTGGGTAACGAAACTTCAATATCGTAGAGCTTAGATCAGAGCATAAATAATGTTGGTATGTTGGTACATAAAAACTTAACAAATACAAGATGGATTATCCAAACTATATATATATATATACTAGTATCTGATCCATACCACACGCATGCGTAAAATAGAATTTTCAAAAACTTTTTAATTGTTTGATATTATTTTTTTTATTTTTATTAGTATAATAATTAATTGATTTGTTTCTATTAACCTAGGAAATGTTAGGGGTGGAACTATTATTCGGTATCCGATATCTGATCCGGTATCTGATCTGATCCGATCCGAAAATTTGGATATCCGAAGGGATCGGATAAGGATCCGGAAAGTTAAATTTTGATGTTCGGATATCCGATCCGTATCCGAATCCGTTAAACATATTAAAAATATATATTTTATTAATATTTTTTAATATGATGATATATATATAAATAAGTTTTAAAAACATTTATAATAACATATTTTAATTTGTTTTTACAAAATATTGAAAAAATTGTTTTTTAATTATTTTTTAATAATTTTTATCATATTTTAATCATTTTAAAAAAAAAATTTAAATTTTTTTTATTGATCCAGATATCCCCGGATATCCGGATTTCCGGGAGGATATCCGAAATCCGGATATCCGAGCTCACCGGATCCGGATAAGGATATAAAAAAAACCTCGGATATCCGGTCTTCGAATATGAAATGTGGATTGTTTTTTGAAAAAGTTTGTTTTTAAAATTTAAATTTATTTATATGTCTGTTTAGTGGATGATTCATATTTTTATCTTTTTTGTTCTTTGGTTGCCTATTTATACAATTAATTGTTTTTTAAAATGAAAGTTTTTTTATTATTTTTAAGTTTTGGAAAATGTTTATTTTTTAGTTGGTATTTGTTATTAGTTCTGTAATTTCTTTTTTTCGTCAAAAGATAAATTTATTAATTTGAAATAATATAGTCTGAATACAAAGTATTAGTTAACCAATAGGGATGATAAATGCAATCTGAATAAAAGAGATTGTTCGGAGAGCCTTTTCGTGTCATTAGATGGGCAGCTTCATTGGATTGTCTTAAAATGTGAGCTAGAGAATGATTTCTTATAATTCTTTCATATAATGAATACATACTTGTTAAGTTTCTCTATAAGTGGTTTCGCGTTGGAGGTTTGAACCTTATACAATTTATTTTTTGGGAGGTTTAATTTTGTTTTCTATTTTTGTTTATAGTGTTTTTTAATAAATAAAAATATATTATTTTATAAAGTTGAATCGTTCAACTTGAACTTGACACGACACGTAGAATAATTATAACTCACGAAATTATGATATATGTCATCGTTAATTTATATCGTGACATGTGTCAATGTAATAATATAAACTTTTCAAATAATAAAAAAAGAAAAAATTGTGTTTTTAAAAAATGAAAACNGTTTTGGAAGCTTGGCCTGTTGGGGTCTGTTTTTGGAAGCAGGTTTTGGAAGCTTGTTGTTGGGGTCTGTTTGTTTTTCGTTTAAGAACCTTATGGTGTCTCGGTTTTAGAAGTTTTTTTTGTGCAATATTATGGATTCTAATGTTTATCAGTTTAAGAACCTTGTATGTTATTGGATGTTATTGTTATGACAAAGACAAAGCTTGTATGATATTAAGAACCTTGTATGTTATTGGATGTTATTGGATGTTATTGTGTTGACAAAGACAAAGCTTAAGAAAAGTGGAACAAAATATATTGTCTTGGCCAAACATAAACACAACAAATGTCAACAAAGACACAACAAAACACAATGACACTAGTGTTCAAGACACAGACACAAAGACACAAAGACACAACTTTGGTACAGTGAAAACACAAAGACACAACAATGACACAACAACCACACAAACTAGACTCAACCTATTAGCTTACTACAAACAACAATGACAATACACCCAAAACATAGAAGAACCACCATTTTCTTCATGTTTGATTTGGTTTCATCCAACACTTCTTCCACTCTCTCAAAGATCTCTTTCTCTAGCTTTATTTGCATCTTCTCAAATACCACTTTCTCAACCTCCATTCGTGCAGTTGAAATTTCTTTCAACTCGTCTTCAAGTCTTTTTGCTCGATAACCCAATGTCTCTATCTCATCTAGCAAAGCTTCATCAACCCACTTCCAAGCATGATTATCATTCTTTAGCTACAAACATTCATAGCAATGTCAATCAAAATTGGGTTCAAACCAAAACGTTATAACAATGAGAATCAAAATAAGCATAAGCATAAGCACACCTATCGTATTTACCTTCTGTGAATAAGCATAAGCACACCTATAGTATCGTCGGTACGGATTGTTCTCGGATTTGGAGATCTTTGCCAAGATTTGTTCCCCACACCAACATCTCCTCGGAACACCAATTACTCTTCCTCGATCTCGGGCAGTTGATGCTCCACTCGATGCTCCAGATACATTGCTCATCTTCCTCACCGTCGCCAAGCCTGCAACATTGATAATCCATCAACCTCTGCGATTCAACCCAGAAAAATGAAAATAGTATAAAATCGTGAGATGAGACTAAGAAATGGAAGTAGAAACCCACAAAATTCAAACCTAACTACAGACATACAATTTCCGAAGATAATTCGCTTTAAGAACTATCAATTTGGAAAAATCAAGTTTTAGGGTTCTTAGATATCAAGAGATCGATTTGGGGGAAACCTCAGTTTAAATGGTAATTGTTCGCGGGCAACGGGTCGGGTCGGGTTTTCTATATTGGTTTCTTTTCGAAGTATAATAGGTGTGGTTTAAGTTTTATGTTACAAACCGTTCAAACCCGACATTAAACCGATAAAACCGACATCTGTGTGGAAATAAGTTTCGAACTTTGATTTCGTGGGGAAACTGGTTTTTAACTTTCAATTTATGGGGAAATAGAACTATGGCCAAACTTTATGTAGATCTGTTATTATATGAAAGTTTCCGTGGAGAAATAGATCGTCGACCCATTATTTTTATAGACACATTGGTTGAATAATATGAAAAGCTTTTGACATTTGTTAACATGTGGGACTAGTCTTGTTTTATTTTTTAAATCACGTGGTTATGTATCAATCTAGAATAACAGAACCGTTAATTCCACGCGTAAGTCAAGGGTATTCCACCGTTAGTTTTGACTTTTGGCAAAGGCTAAGAATGGACCAACGCCAAGGCAATGTTGGGTCACCTTCAAACGGAACAAAACCGTGATCTTCAGGAAAAAATTACACTGTGGAGACGCCACTTGGATCTCAAGAAACCTTCCACGTCACACCACATGTCAGTTCGGTTTTTGCTTTCCCAACAAGTTTTTAGTGGCGAATTTACGGGTTTACCCCCGTCTGGAAACGGTGACACGTTGGCGACAATTACATCGGCAGCCCACTCCTTTCCTCAGCCCATCACGCGCTTTTACCTCTAATGTGAATAACAACAAAAAGAGAAGCGATCTATCTTTTACAAAAATTATTCATAAATATCACAAATGTAATTTTCCTTTTTGTTTTGAATAATTGGGTGAAATGGCAATTACTTTGAGAGAAACTATGAAAATTAAAATCATTTTATTCTTCAAGTATGATGAAAAACGTAATTCTTTCCTTAACATATTATTTTCCGTGTATAAATATAATTTATCAAATATATTTTTGTAGATACTAATGTAAAACTCATGATTTGTTTTGTTTTTATTTTTGGAAGTTAAAATCCCAACCTAGTAAAAATAGATCTAATAAATCAAAGTTAAAAAAGCCAGAAGGCAAACAAACTCAAAAATAACTAGATGGACTAAAAGGAACAAACGAGTTGATGAGCCAAGTTGAAAAATCCACTAGAGTAAACGTTTACGGTTAAATAAGATAAAATGCAGAATCGTTAGTCAATTCCGACGAGACCAAAAATTCGTTCAAACCGGTGAATTAATGCGTCTAGACGTAACTGTCAGAACCTCATCATTAAATACCATTCATGACGAATCTAGCGATATAAACAGTAGTTCTAGATCTAGGAAATTACGGTTTTCCCAAAACCTCATAATAACACATAAATATACTTTTAAGGTACATTTAACAAAATAACGCTTTAAATTTTAACTAAGAAATCAAATAAATTTTTTATACCATTCTTATAGCAATAAACGACATTATTAGCATTCACATAGTTTTAATTTTGCGTTGCCATCTACCTAATTAAGTCGTTTATTTTGTTGATATTCAATCCTTTTTTTAATCAGAAAATTTATAACTTCACCTAAATTTATTAATTTTGGTTTTGGTTAAGGAAAATATATTATGTGGTTGGCCAAAAAATAAAAAAAGTAATAAAGATGTGGTGTTTTCACACTGGGTAACTTTATCTTCATGAGGCACCAACCATATATATATGCTGAGGTCACTATTAAAAATTATAGTCCCTTCCTACTTCTCATTTCACACAGCCGTCGTTTCAGATTTTTCTTGGAGAAAGAGAGAGAGAGAAGTTACGTTCTGATCAACAACGATGCAGGTTGCTTTTCCTTCTTCGCCGCCGGCGAAATACATCGGTGATGACCGATTTACGGAGATTTCCATGAAGCTGAGCGAGGATTTCAGTAAGCAGTTGGGATTTCCCGAAGAAGGAGAAGAGATTCGGAAATTGGAGAGATCTTGGAGTAAACTCGAAGAATCCGTCGAATTTGAGGAGGAAGAGGAAGCAGGAGAAGGAGAAGGAGAAGGAGAAGGAGAAGAGGAAGAGGAAGCAGGAGAGGAAGATGGAGAAGAATTCTCGTTTGCTTGTGTAAAGTCAGAAGGATCTCCAATAACCGCCGATGAAGCGTTCGAGGATGGCCAGATCCGTCCTGTTTTCCCTCTGTTCAATCGTGATCTCCTCTTCGATTACGAAAACGCCGATCGAAACGACGGCGTATCGATGAGCGACGACAACGCCCAGGCTCTGCGGCAGCGTCTTAGAAAACTGTTTGTGGAGGATCGCGACGGAGACGGAGACGAAAATAAGGCGGCGACGGCGGATTCGGAGCTTGAACCGTTGGGAGCGTACTGCTCTTGGTCAGGTGGAACTGTTGAGGAAACGTCGCCGGAGACTTGCCGGAAGAGCAATTCGACGGGATTCTCGAAGCTCTGGAGATTTAGGGATCTGGTCTTGAGAAGCAACAGCGACGGAAGAGACGCGTTTGTTTTCTTGAACGACAAGACTCAGTCGTCGTCGTCGTCGGCTGCGAAATTGAGTAGAGAAGATGATAAGAAGGCAACGGAGGAGAATAAGACAACGAAAACGAAGAAGGGGAAAGAGAAAACGACGTCGTCGGAGAAGAGGACAAAATCGGCGCACGAGAAGCTATACATGAGGAACAGAGCGCTAAAGGAAGAAGGGAAACACAGATCGTATCTTCCGTACAAACAGGTCGGCTTCTTCACCAACGTGAATGGCCTTAGCCGAAATATCCATCCTTTCTGACAAAATTCGTCACAATTAAAACAACAACAAAAATTCCAAAATTTTAGATTTGTTTGGGTGTTTTTTGTTTTTTTTTCTCGTTTTATGTATATATATCAAAAAAAAAATTAATTATCTTCCTATGGGTCCCTTCTGTTTGGTAGATTGGTTTGTGTACCGTTTTTTTTTTTTCCCACTATTTTTCAGTGTATTGTGAAGAGGAGCTTGGCTTGTATTAAAACTATTTTGCAAGTGAAAAAAGAAGAAGAAGAAGCAATTAGTTTGATGTTTGCATCGATTTTATCAATCTTGTATTTAAATAAGAACAATCCGTTTGATCTTTTGATTAGAGAAGAATAATATCTAGTGAAGAATAATACTAGAGGCTAGAGAAACCTCCAAATTAATCTAATCCAATTGAAGAGCACTCACACATCCAACCATTTTTTAATGAGGAAAGAGAGATGAGATTCTCAAATGCGTTAGAAAATACAAAAACAATTTTTGCGTTCATTCTTATCTGGTCTATGGTAGTTGTGTCCATTCATAAATATTTTTATTTGGGTTTATATTACCATTTACCAACCGTATTTGTTATATTTGCTATAATGCAATTATTTAGAACTTAAATAACAATCATGGACAAGCGGTTAATATAGTAGTCCAATAATAGGCGATTTAGCTATTCTTGACATTAGTCGGAAGACATTTCAAATTTGGGACAAACGGGGTGGTAGCCAATGCACTCTGTAACATCTCGGTACATTATTACCGGAGCCGACCGGATCAGCTGATATGACATCAAAAAAAAAATTCTAAGCTTAGTCCCTTGGAAAATAGTTTTTTTTTTTTTTACGTACTTGGAAAGTAGTTATTGAACGGTTTTGGCGAGAATTGCGTTCTTGTATCTTCGCAAGATCGGATTCTACCTTGAGGAAACATACCCAAAAGAAGGCGCTAATCAAAATACGCCAAAGCAGTACTAAGACTCGAGTATTTGGCGTATTTTGATTAGCGCCTTCTTTTGGGTATGTTTCCTCAAGGTAGAATCCGATCTTGCGAAGATACAAGAACGCAATTCTCGCCAAAACCGTTCAATAACTACTTTCCAAGTACGTAAAAAAAAAAAAAACTATTTTCCAAGGGACTAAGCTTAGAATTTTGTTTTTGATGTCATATCAGCTGATCCGGTCGGCTCCGGTAGTAATGTACCGAGATGTTACAGAGTGCATTGGCTACCACCCCGTTTGTCCCAAATTTGAAATGTCTTCCGACTAATGTCAAGAATAGCTAAATCGCCTATTATTGGACTACCATATTAACCGCTTGTCCATGATTGTTATTTAAGTTCTAAATAATTGCATTATAGCAAATATAACAAATACGGTTGGTAAATGGTAATATAAACCCAAATAAAAATATTTATGAATGGACACAACTACCATAGACCAGATAAGAATGAACGCAAAAATTGTTTTTGTATTTTCTAACGCATTTGAGAATCTCATCTCTCTTTCCTCATTAAAAAATGGTTGGATGTGTGAGTGCTCTTCAATTGGATTAGATTAATTTGGAGGTTTCTCTAGCCTCTAGTATTATTCTTCACTAGATATTATTCTTCTCTAATCAAAAGATCAAACGGATTGTTCTTATTTAAATACAAGATTGATAAAATCGATGCAAACATCAAACTAATTGCTTCTTCTTCTTCTTTTTTCACTTGCAAAATAGTTTTAATACAAGCCAAGCTCCTCTTCACAATACACTGAAAAATAGTGGGAAAAAAAAAAAACGGTACACAAACCAATCTACCAAACAGAAGGGACCCATAGGAAGATAATTAATTTTTTTTTTGATATATATACATAAAACGAGAAAAAAAAACAAAAAACACCCAAACAAATCTAAAATTTTGGAATTTTTGTTGTTGTTTTAATTGTGACGAATTTTGTCAGAAAGGATGGATATTTCGGCTAAGGCCATTCACGTTGGTGAAGAAGCCGACCTGTTTGTACGGAAGATACGATCTGTGTTTCCCTTCTTCCTTTAGCGCTCTGTTCCTCATGTATAGCTTCTCGTGCGCCGATTTTGTCCTCTTCTCCGACGACGTCGTTTTCTCTTTCCCCTTCTTCGTTTTCGTTGTCTTATTCTCCTCCGTTGCCTTCTTATCATCTTCTCTACTCAATTTCGCAGCCGACGACGACGACGACTGAGTCTTGTCGTTCAAGAAAACAAACGCGTCTCTTCCGTCGCTGTTGCTTCTCAAGACCAGATCCCTAAATCTCCAGAGCTTCGAGAATCCCGTCGAATTGCTCTTCCGGCAAGTCTCCGGCGACGTTTCCTCAACAGTTCCACCTGACCAAGAGCAGTACGCTCCCAACGGTTCAAGCTCCGAATCCGCCGTCGCCGCCTTATTTTCGTCTCCGTCTCCGTCGCGATCCTCCACAAACAGTTTTCTAAGACGCTGCCGCAGAGCCTGGGCGTTGTCGTCGCTCATCGATACGCCGTCGTTTCGATCGGCGTTTTCGTAATCGAAGAGGAGATCACGATTGAACAGAGGGAAAACAGGACGGATCTGGCCATCCTCGAACGCTTCATCGGCGGTTATTGGAGATCCTTCTGACTTTACACAAGCAAACGAGAATTCTTCTCCATCTTCCTCTCCTGCTTCCTCTTCCTCTTCTCCTTCTCCTTCTCCTTCTCCTTCTCCTGCTTCCTCTTCCTCCTCAAATTCGACGGATTCTTCGAGTTTACTCCAAGATCTCTCCAATTTCCGAATCTCTTCTCCTTCTTCGGGAAATCCCAACTGCTTACTGAAATCCTCGCTCAGCTTCATGGAAATCTCCGTAAATCGGTCATCACCGATGTATTTCGCCGGCGGCGAAGAAGGAAAAGCAACCTGCATCGTTGTTGATCAGAACGTAACTTCTCTCTCTCTCTTTCTCCAAGAAAAATCTGAAACGACGGCTGTGTGAAATGAGAAGTAGGAAGGGACTATAATTTTTAATAGTGACCTCAGCATATATATATGGTTGGTGCCTCATGAAGATAAAGTTACCCAGTGTGAAAACACCACATCTTTATTACTTTTTTTATTTTTTGGCCAACCACATAATATATTTTCCTTAACCAAAACCAAAATTAATAAATTTAGGTGAAGTTATAAATTTTCTGATTAAAAAAAGGATTGAATATCAACAAAATAAACGACTTAATTAGGTAGATGGCAACGCAAAATTAAAACTATGTGAATGCTAATAATGTCGTTTATTGCTATAAGAATGGTATAAAAAATTTATTTGATTTCTTAGTTAAAATTTAAAGCGTTATTTTGTTAAATGTACCTTAAAAGTATATTTATGTGTTATTATGAGGTTTTGGGAAAACCGTAATTTCCTAGATCTAGAACTACTGTTTATATCGCTAGATTCGTCATGAATGGTATTTAATGATGAGGTTCTGACAGTTACGTCTAGACGCATTAATTCACCGGTTTGAACGAATTTTTGGTCTCGTCGGAATTGACTAACGATTCTGCATTTTATCTTATTTAACCGTAAACGTTTACTCTAGTGGATTTTTCAACTTGGCTCATCAACTCGTTTGTTCCTTTTAGTCCATCTAGTTATTTTTGAGTTTGTTTGCCTTCTGGCTTTTTTAACTTTGATTTATTAGATCTATTTTTACTAGGTTGGGATTTTAACTTCCAAAAATAAAAACAAAACAAATCATGAGTTTTANTGTATACAAATCTCCACCACACCCACATGTATGTGTTTGTCCACCTCCTCCTCCATGCTACTCTCCTTCTCCAAAGATTGTGTACAAATCTCCTCCAACACCATATGTTTACCATTCTCCACCTCCCCCACCTTATTACTCACCTTCACCTAAACCTGCATACAAATCACCACCACCCCCGTACGTCTACAGCTCTCCACCACCACCATATTACTCACCTACTCCTAAGCCCGCATACAAATCTCCTCCACCACCGTACGTCTACAGCTCCCCACCACCACCATATTACTCGCCTTCCCCTAAGCCCACATACAAATCTCCACCACCGCCGTATGTCTACAGCTCTCCTCCACCACCATACTACTCGCCTTCTCCAAAGGTTGAGTACAAATCTCCACCACCACCATATGTCTACAGTTCTCCACCCCCACCACTGTATTACTCTCCTTCTCCCAAGGTTGAGTACAAATCTCCTCCACCACCGTATGTCTACAGCTCTCCACCTCCACCACCATATTACTCTCCTTCTCCAAAGGTTGAGTACAAATCTCCACCACCACCATATGTCTACAGTTCTCCACCTCCACCACCATATTACTCTCCTTCTCCAAAGGTTGAGTACAAATCTCCTCCACTACCGTATGTCTACAGTTCCCCACCTCCACCACCATATTATTCTCCTTCTCCAAAGGTTGAATACAAATCACCACCACCTCCATATGTCTACAATTCTCCACCTCCACCGATGTATTATTCTCCATCTCCAAAGGTTGAGTACAAATCTCCTCCACCACCATATGTCTACACATCTCCACCACTACCATCATACTCTCCTTCTCCAAAGGTCGAATACAAATCTCCTCCCCCACCCTCGTATTATTAAAATCGTTCTATGTAACTCATAAATAAGATACCAAGTCTCATATGATGTCCTATCTTTCTTGTTCTTCTTGTGCGTAGTCCGTTTTAATTCTTCGGCTACTGAAATTTCATTTAAATTCATCTGTTCTTTTCTTTCTTTCCTATGGGTAAGGGTTCTCTTTAATCCATATATGTAAGTCTGTTGCAATTCTATATATCGTGTTCTTGACCTTATTGTTTGGGATATCTATGTTATCCTCTGCCATTATTATGCTACCTGGATTGCGTATAACAATTTCACTAATTAATAAAGCTACTTTAAATTTGATAATGAACCGTAAGTTCTCATAATACTTATCCATTTTCTATAACTTCTAATTAACTGATAAGAATTTTGATAACTCAATATTGTCTGCGTTTTAAAAAAAACAACTAGATTCTCATCCGTGCGTCCGCGCAAGAAAAACCTTGGGATCCAGACAACAATTCGGTCCGGATATAGCTCTAAAATTCGAGACTATAAAATCCAGTAAAACCCGTAAAAACTTAGCAAATAACCGTGAACCGGACATGATCGTTGACCCGCATAGATCATGGTTAAGTAAAAAATTATAGTGAAATCAAAATGGTTCTTTTATTGTTCTTATTGAGTCATTATGATTTTACAATCTGATACTTGATGATTTTCTTTTGTTTATGAATAATACTTTATCAACTACAATAATAATTACTTTGTCAGTTTAACTTATTTTTCAAACATATTTTAGAGATTCCCTAGTTTTCATACCATATATATATATATAAATATTCACTAATTGTTGAATGCGGTCAGACTGTATCGAACCGGGTCAACCCACGGACCCGTTGACCCGAAAGACTTTCTGGTTTGCTTCCAGGGTCAGATTTTAAAACATTAATTTAATTTATTAAAATATAATTTTGTAATATATATTTTTTAATGATTTAAGTTAAAATCAGAAAATTTAGCGAAATTTAAACAATTTCGTTTGATATTTCTAATTTAAAATCTTTAAAATATAATATGAATTAATATCTTTTTAAAATTTTATATTTTCTGACATTTTCTATTGTTTACAAAATAATTCATGTTTGACAATTTAAGATTATTTCTGGAAAAATATATTTTTTTTAACATTATTTATTTTATAAATTCATGTTTGGCAATTCTATAAATATTTGTTTCTTCTGATTTCTTTTTTAACATTATTTATTTTTAATATACTAAACTAAGAAAATCTCGAAATTGTTTTGTATGCTATCTAATAAAATATTTTAAACCACAAATTTTCAACACCACCTCTCATTCGCAAAAATTTTCTGAAGATATTATATTTAAATTTATATATTATCCCAAATTCGGAATTATATTGTTTTTATATTTTTAAATTTGTAAAAACAAACTCTGATAATTTTAAAATAGTTTCCAAACATATTTGTTTTTAAAAATATGGAGTGTTTGGATGCAAATACTAAAAGTGATTATGTTTTAATAGAATAGATATATCTGTTTCAAATTAATAAATGTTTTTAGCTTTTCACACATATTTATAAAACAAATTAAAATTTGATTATAAATAAAATATCTATTGTGATTAACAATTTTTTTATAACTATAAACCAATAATACTTTAATAAATTCAATTATTATTTTGAAGTTTACAATTCATCATCATAAGCTAATAAAAATTGCATAGAAAAGGCCAGCGTCGATTCCGGCGTCGGCTGTACTCCTTATTATTTCTCAACCGTACTCCTTCGCAGTCGACCATTTGAGAGCGGTTTCCATGACGGCTCTTCATGCGAGTCAACAATTTCTACATCAAATGTTTAATTTTCTTCTTCGATCATGGACGGTGATCATCATTGATGTCGGAGGCGAACGATTTGTCAATTCCCTCTACCGAGCAGTTAATCATCAAAAACAAAACGAAGGAAAAAAAAAACGGAGATCGCCTATGGCGACTTTTAATATGATTCAACGGATTTCAAACCGTATGTTCTGTCTCCTCCTTTGTTTAAGGATGGGTATCACCATTGACGCCGGAGTGGAGCGATTCGTTGTCCTCTACCTAGCGGTTATCTCCGTCGTGCGTTTTATGATCCACAACGATGAACGACTTTTCCATTACCTTTTACCTAAGGTTTGTCATTTATGCAATCGATTTATTCGTTTGAATCACGACGAATCGATTGCTGCAAGTCTTCTTCTCCGTTCGCAGGTTGAAGACCAATTCATGTTTTCTCAACGTAGAAGATATTGGTGTATGGGTCGGCGCTTATGGGATCCCGGGAAATTATATATTTATGTTGTTCCTAGTTCGTTTTTTACCGGTGATTTTACTCTGTTGAATAAGGGTTTACTACTACCATGGAAACCACCATGGAAAGTAAAACGGTCGGGAGCGGAAGATACACTTTTGTTGTATGGCGACATTCGTACAGTCGTTGAAGATTGGCAGTCTCATATCGTATTTCGATCGAAAGAATCAGTAAATTGAGTTCTATTTCGACAAACATCTTTATCTCCTATTTGGGATTGGGTCGATGCAATACAACAGGGAAAACAATGGATAATAGCCAAAGTTGAAGATCGCAACAAATTGAATGCGAAATTGAGGAAGGGAAGGATGTATAATCTATTTGCGAGTAATATTTCTGAGAGAACGTCTCAAATCTCAACTCTAAGAGAAAAGAGAAAAGTGCGACTTGAGAAGCGATAACGCAAAACCTTCGCCGGCGCTGGTCCCTGGCCCCGCCGCCGGTCACCTCTAATGGCCAAGAAAAAGCGACCCTTTTCGTCTCCACCTCCTCCCCCAAAGATCCATATCCAAAATCGCCTCCACGAAAATGAACCTCCTCCGTCGATTGAAACCAGATCTCCTCCGACCAAACCCAGATCTCTGCCGAACGACACCAACTCTCCTCCTCCGAGCGAATCTCTCGCTCATCTGCCTGAGCCACGTACGGCCCTGCCAGATCTGCCGGTTTTTGAAAACTCACCATCGGCTACGACTGAAGTTGAGTCTCCGACCACCAAATCTGCTTGGACTGACCTGTTCAAAGGTCCCTCAGGAGTGATGAAGAAAAAGGGAACCCCTTACTTGTTGGAATCGGGTGAAATCTGTGTGAAGATCCCTAATGAGGTTATCAAACGAAACCAAAAGAGATGGGAATCCTTTGTCTTAGGACAATTCCATGGAAATCTACCCTCACACGGTGCGCTTCATGCCATCTTCAATGGGATTTGGAGCAGAAAGCTAAGAGACATCACTGTCTCCAAGTTGAGCTCTAGCTCGGTCCTTATTCGAATTCCTTGCCCAGTTACAAGAAGAAGAGTTCTGGGTCAAGCAATGTGGAGCATAGAAGGCCAATCCATGTTTGTTGCCGCTTGGGAGCCAGGGCTAAGCCCATCTATGCCGGCACTAACCTTAGTTCCTGTCTGGTTGGAATTCCGTGGAGTGCCTCCTCATTTCTTCTCTGAAGAAGGACTCGAACATGTTGCTGGCGCGATTGGGGATCCTGTCCATCTGCATCCGTCAACAGCCAATATGACTAATCTTGAGGTGGCGAAAGTTCTTACCATCATCAATCCCTTAAAGCCTCTTCCTGAGGTTATGAATGTTCAATTTGAATCTGGTGAAACTCATAGAGTGGAGGTATCTTGTCCCTGGCTTCCTCCAATATGTGCCCATTGTCTATCAGTTGGACACAGTATTAGGCGTTGCCCCACAGCTCCAATAACATGCTCGGTATGCAAGTCTACCTCTCACGCAGAAGAAGTCTGCCCTCGAGCTAAGAAGAAGGTGGAGAAGACTGATAAGATTGAGGAGTCTGCTGAGATCGTCGAGGTAAACAACTCTTCAAAGAGGAAAAGCCCAGAAAGGAGAAAGAAAGATAAAGAGTTTGCTTCCACTAGTACTTCCAAGGAAGTGGTTTTAACGGACAAAGGAGTTGTCATATCATTTCCTAAGTCAGCTGATAAAGGAAAACGGGAAGCGAAATCTCGATTTACGATTACAGATAAGGGAAGGGGTCTTGCTTCAGTGGCAGGAAAGTATCTAATCAAGGAGAAGAATATTTCAAGCAAGACTCATGTCGAAGGCTCTTCTTCTTCGGAGGCAGAATCGTCAGAGGCTGAATCATCGGAAGAATCTTCTTCATCGGGTTCGCAATCTGGAGAAGAAGATAACCCCGCGGATGATTCTCAGTTCATGGCAGAAGTTTCGAAGCAGCTTATGCGGAAAAAATTGGGAGGTAATAGGAAATCTGGTTCTCAAGGGAACCACTCCAAACTCCCTCCACATCGAGCTAGATGAGTCCTGATACGCTCAGCTATGATGTTGTAGCCATTTCCTGAAGTTTCTCCATGGACAAGTTTCTCTGTAACTTCTTTTGGTTTTTTATTCTTTTTTGGCCAAAGAAGTTCTCTGCTAATTAGCTCTTGTATTAATCTTTCCTTTTGGTATTAATATAT
This sequence comes from Eutrema yunnanense, assembly GCA_002933935.1. NCBI lineage: Eukaryota > Viridiplantae > Streptophyta > Magnoliopsida > Brassicales > Brassicaceae > Eutrema > Eutrema yunnanense. Next base: position 72,332 of record PKML01043527.1, on the reverse strand, counting down.
TTACATTTTATCAAAAAAAAAAAAATATTTCTGAGAGAAAAGAAGTGTCAAATTTTATTTTGTTGTTTTATTTTATTGTATTGTTTTTATCTTATGTATTTTTGATGTACTTTGATTTAATATAATAAAGATAGATGACAAAAAAAAAAAACTTAAAAAATGTATTTTTTTTTTAAAAAAAAAATCTCTAAAGTATCTATTAATTTGAAATAGAGGGAATAGTAATTATATTATGTTTAAGGTCTTGATATATTACAATAGACGGAAAACCCATACATAACAAATAGACCTATATTTTTGGCAAAAAATAGCAGCAAATAGACCTAACTACCTTCAACATACAGAACACGCAAGACCACAACGAAATGTTTCTTTTTTTTTCAATTGAATGTAAAATTATATTCAAAAAAAAAAAAAATTTCAACGAATGCTTCAATTTTTTTTTGTTTGGGGTATAAATGTTAAGTTTTTGCTAAGAGTAAGAAATTACATTTTCATTTCGATAAGATGCTGAGCTTTGATAGCGCTTCTACATTCGTCAAGCTCTCCTTGTGTCGAACCACAATGTTATACCTTCATCTTATGAGTGGTCTCATGTGGTACAAATGGAGCTTAGTATGTTTCTTACATTCTTGTCAATATATAAGCATGATGAGTCGGGGAAAAGGTGAACAAGGAGATTCACCATGTCTTTGATCATTTCTCTCGTGCCAAACATGATATCAGGTTGCTTGAAAACCATACCGTAATAAGAATGATCTGATTCAGTCAAGATTCGAACTACGAAGCAATTGGATGAGCTCTTGCCATTCCGTGGAGTACCCATTCCCAACTCCCAAGTAGTGGTCACGTGAGTGATCCCCAAATCTGAGAGGTGTATCGACATGAGAAAAAAAGATGGCTTCTTGTTCCCTCCTTGTCTCTTCAAAGCAGGGCCGGTCCTGGGCCAAACCTATTGAAACATTTGCCTTGGTCCTAGTTTTTTTTTTCATTTTTTTAGCCCCCAAATTTATTTATTTTTCATTTTTTTGCCCCCAAAATTTTTTTTTTCTTCATTTTTTAGCCAAAAAAAAATAAAAACTTTAAAATTGGTCTTTGGCCCCCAAAATTTCAGGGCCGGCCCTGCTGCAAAGCAAACATTATACCTTTTGTTCCGAGTTCCAAGTACTCATACGATCTCATGTGGAAAGTCGATCAAAAACAGCAAGCCATAAAAAAAAAAGAGTACTTTGGCGTTACGTGAGCAAACCAAATGCCTCTGTACCACTCTTTTCTAGGCTAGATTCTCGCAACAGATTCCACGTTCCCTTGGTTGTAATTTTCTTTTGAACTTAATCCACAGACCAACGTCATAGAGATATATCATTCCCCTCTCTTCTTTCTTGGATTCTCTTCTCTATCTCTTCTTCGATTTAGTTTAGGTTCTCCGCACGATGTATGCGGCGACGATGCGTTTCCAACACCGAGCTTACCATTGCATTCGCTGGAATTCCCATATCTATCATCCCACGAGGACTCGTAACTTCGATTAGTCTTCTCATATCAAAAAGATCCTTAATTACGACTCCTACAAATAAGCTACAAGGACATGGTGGTTATGGAGCAACTTGGATGATGGTGTTTTCTACTGCATAAAGTAAGACAAGCCCAAAATGGTATAGGAGTGCGCAAATTTGTGCAAGCATGTGTTTCGTTTTACTTTTTGATGTTCGTTTTCGCTGGCACATTACCACCATATAGATTTTTTTTTTAATAAAAATTGTGTTGTAGATAATAGTTGTAATTTTGTAAGAAATAATATATTTGGTTTGGTTTAATATTCTAAAAGTAATATAAGGAAGATTACCACCATATGCCAAAAAGTAAAACTATAAGGAAGATTTGGTTTAATATTCTAAAAAATTATATATTTTGAAAACTAACCCATTTTTAGAATTTTTTGAAAACTAGTTTTTTTAGTATCTAAAATTATCAAAATGCTCAAAATAAATCAAACATATGAATTTTCTTAAATTCTAATTATTTATTTTTGATTAATTTAAAAACTGAATAAAAATATGGATGTAAAAAATTTCGATCATCTCTAGATTTTGTGCGTGAAAACTTAAAAAACAATTCAATAACAGAGCAGTTCGTATGAACTTATGGTTTCACAAACGTGTTTTTGTATCATTTTGTTGTACGATGACGATGTATATATAGATTTTGAGTATGTTAATGATAAATATAATAATAGATTTGTATATATCTAACAAAATTGTTTATATCTAATATGAATTTTAATTAAAATAATTTATTTTGTTCTTTCGAAAAAAAATTATATATATATATATATAAATAATATTATTTTTGTTTATTTATTTTATAATATATATATTTATTCTGAAAGTAAGAAAAAAAGAAAACAATTATTGTATTTGTATATTCTCAAAAATTCATGATGGGTATAATCTTTTTTACCTAATAAAAAAGTTAGTTTTCAATGATTTTAAAAGAGGGGTTAGTTTTCAAAATATATAATTTTTTTGGGATATTAAATCAAATTTTCTCAAACTAAAAAGATAAATACTACAATTCAGAGACTTTTATAAAAACTAAAAAATACCTAAAAATTATATTTGATGTTCAAACAAGAAATATTTAGATTACTAGAATTCGAATTTCGTTTATTTTATCATGAAAATACATAATATAGATTTATTATTATTTCCAAAAAAAAAACATTTCGTAATTATATTAAAAATATATCGTAGTCAAGTTAATATTATATTCTCAGTTCAACAAGCCATAATTTTGTGGGGAATTTTCTGTCGGAGAAGATCATCATTTCTAAATGGTTGGTTTTTTTTTTTATAATCATGGGGTGATCCGGGTTTCTACCACCCAGCTAATTTCTTAGGGTGAGTGTAGCCGTCAAGTAACTCATTCACCGAATTTTGAAATAGGTCTAAATCATGACACCATTTTAACTCACCAAATAAGAGTGTTTTGATAATTCTGTGCTTGCGGAGAATCGAACTCCGACCAAGACTAACATGTCAATTTCTCCACAAGTAGGAACCATTAGCCCACTACACAAATTGTTGGTAATCATGTGAGTTATAGTTCAGCATGCTATCTATATATCTATCAGCGAATGCATCCAACCTTATGATGCAGGAAATCTAGTTACAAGTAAATTTTGTGATGCAGTAAATCTAGTTACATGTAAATTTTATGACGCAGGAAATCTAGTTACAAGAACATTCATCTGTTAGTATTAACGTTAGTAACTTGGTTTCAATTAAAAAAAACCAATGGGAATTTAGAAATACGAGCATCGAATATCTGAAATTGGTTCCAAGTTTGAAAATTTCCACTAGTCTCTCCAACTAGGGCTGGGCAAAATATCCGGAACCGAAGAACCGAACTGAACCCGACCCGAAAAAAGGAAACCGAACCGAACCCGGAACCGACAAAGTACCCGAACGGATCTTAGACTCCAATACTTGAAGAACCAAAACCGAACCCGAACCGAACCGAGAATCGAATGGGTACCCGAAATACCCGAAATATAATTATATACCCAAAATATTAATTATATTTAGACTTGATATAACCCAATTACCCAAAATTATAATTATAAAATCCAAAAATATCAATTATTGTTAGACCGAAATAACCGAAATATCTAAAATAATAAAAAATTTGAAAATTCTTAATTATATTTGTCAAAATTTAACCAAATTTTATTCAAATTTAGCATTTTTTTAGTTTTTTCCTATATTTCGGGTACCCGAAACCGACCCGAAAATACCCGAACCGAATTTTATAAATACCCGAATGGGTCCTTTAACCCAATACCAAAAAGACCCGATATCCGAAAGATCCGATCAGAACCCAAACGGATACCCGAATGCCGATGCCTTTCTCCAACCAAAAAGAATAATTGGAAAAAAAAAAAAAAAAAAAGAACAAGAAACAAAATAATTGCGTCGTTGACAAAATAATTGCGTCGTTGACAAAATAATTGAACAATGATATGCATCTTTCTTCACGAACTTGAGAATATAAAAGTGGGTCGTTGACATTTGATGCACGTTCTTGCACGTTACAGGATAGTTTGGCGCAGACATGCTTCCACGATTACTGAGATGCAAGCGAAACAAATAGAAAGAAAAAAAAAGAGGTAAAACCATAGGCTATATAAAGGCATGCACAAGTAATGTAGAATCATAAAACAAAACAAAAAAACAAAAAAACAAAAGCAACGCATTGAGGCGTTGGAGCAGCAATCAAAATACGAATGACATCTTCTCCCGGGATGGGGCGTTCAGCCCATCTCGTTTATGCTCTTGGTTTTGTTATCATGGCAACAATGGTTGCTGCTTCTTATGAGCCTTCTACGTATAGCTCTCCACCACCTTCACCATATTATTCGCCAACTCCTAAGGTAGACTATAAGTCTTCACCACCTCCTTACGTCTACAGTTCCCCACCACCACCCCCATACTACTCACCTTCGCCAAAGGTGGACTACAAATCTCCACCACCTCCTTATGTTTACAGCTCCCCACCGCCCCCTCCATATGTCTACAACTCTCCACCACCACCACCATACTACTCACCTTCTCCAAAGGTGGACTACAAATCTCCACTACCTCCTTATGTTTACAGCTCCCCACCACCACCCCCATACGTTTACAACTCTCCACCACCACCGCCATACTACTCACCTTCTCCCAAGGTAGACTACAAGTCTCCACCGCCTCCTTACGTATACAGTTCTCCACCACCACCGCCATACTACTCACCCTCTCCTAAAGTAGATTACAAGTCTCCACCACCACCGTACGTCTACAGTTCTCCACCACCACCATACTATTCACCTTCTCCAGAGCCCGCATACAAATCCCCACCACCTCCATACGTTTACAATTCTCCACCACCACCATACTACTCACCTACCCCTAAGGTTGACTACAAATCTCCACCTCCTCCTTACGTCTACAGCTCTCCACCACCACCGCCATACTACTCACCTTCTCCCAAGGTAGACTACAAGTCTCCACCACCTCCTTACGTCTACAGTTCTCCACCACCACCGCCATACAACTCACCCTATCCTAAAGTAGATTACAAGTCTCCACCACCACCGTACGTCTATAGTTCTCCACCACCACCATACTATTCACCTTCTCCTAAGCCCGCATACAAATCCCCACCACCTCCATACGTTTACAATTCTCCACCACCACCATACTACTCACCTTCCCCTAAGGTGGAATACAAATCTCCACCACCTCCTTACGTCTACAGCTCTCCACCACCACCATACTATTCACCTTCTCCTAAGCCCGCATACAAATCTCCACCGCCACCATATGTCTACAACTCTCCACCACCACCATATTATTCTCCTTCGCCTAAGCCCACATACAAATCTCCACCACCTCCTTACGTATACAACTCTCCACCACCACCATACTACTCACCTTCCCCAAAACCTGTATACAAATCTCCACCACCTCCTTACGTATACAACTCTCCACCACCACCATACTACTCGCCATCACCGAAACCAACATACAAATCTCCACCACCACCGTATGTCTATACCTCTCCGCCACCACCGTACTACTCGCCTTCCCCCAAGCATGCATACAAATCACCACCACCACCATACGTCTACAGCTCCCCACCTCCACCTTATTATTCCCCTTCACCTAAACATGCATACAAATCACCACCACCTCTGTACGTCTACAGCTCCCCGCCCCCACCATACTATTCTCCTCCTCCAAAGCCCGCATACAAATCTCCACCACCACCATATGTCTACAGCTCCCCACCTCCACCATACTACTCCCCTTCTCCCAAGCCTGAATACAAATCTCCACCACCACCATATGTTTACAGTTCTCCACCTCCTCCTTATTACTCTCCTTCACCTAAACATGTATACAAATCTCCACCATCACCATATGTCTACAGCTCCCCACCACCACCATACTACTCACCATCACCTAAGGTTGTATACAAATCTCCACCACACCCACATGTATGTGTTTGTCCACCTCCTCCTCCATGCTACTCTCCTTCTCCAAAGATTGTGTACAAATCTCCTCCAACACCATATGTTTACCATTCTCCACCTCCCCCACCTTATTACTCACCTTCACCTAAACCTGCATACAAATCACCACCACCCCCGTACGTCTACAGCTCTCCACCACCACCATATTACTCACCTACTCCTAAGCCCGCATACAAATCTCCTCCACCACCGTACGTCTACAGCTCCCCACCACCACCATATTACTCGCCTTCCCTTAAGCCCACATACAAATCTCCACCACCGCCGTATGTCTACAGTTCTCCACCACCACCATACTACTCGCCTTCTCCAAAGGTTGAGTACAAATCTCCACCACCACCATATGTCTACAGTTCTCCACCCCCACCACCGTATTACTCTCCTTCTCCCAAGGTTGAGTACAAATCTCCTCCACCACCGTATGTCTACAATTCTCCACCTCCACCACCATATTACTCTCCTTCTCCAAAGGTTGAGTACAAATCTCCACCACCACCATATGTGTACAACTCTCCACCTCCACCACCATATTACTCTCCTTCCCCAAAGGTTGAGTACAAATCTCCACCACCACCATATGTCTACAGTTCTCCACCTCCACCACCATATTACTCTCCTTCTCCAAAGGTTGAGTACAAATCTTCACCACCACCGTATGTCTACAGTTCTCCACCTCCACCACCATATTACTCTCCTTCTCCAAAGGTTGAGTACAAATCTCCACCACCACCGTATGTCTACAGTTCTCCACCTCCACCACCATATTACTCTCCTTCTCCAAAGATTGAGTACAAATCTCCACCACCACCGTATGTCTACAGTTCCCCACCTCCACCGACGTATTATTCTCCATCTCCAAAGGTTGAGTACAAATCTCCTCCACCACCATATGTCTACACATCTCCACCACCACCATCATACTCTCCTTCTCCAAAGGCCGAATACAAATCTCCTCCCCCACCGTCGTATTATTAAAATCGTTCTATGTAACTCATAAATAAGATACCAAGTCTCATATGATGTCCTATCTTTCTTATTCTTCTTGTGCGTAGTCCGTTTTAATTCTTCGGCTATTGAAATTTCATTTAAATTCATCTGTTCTTTTCTTTCTTTCCTATGGGTAAGGGTTCTCTTTAATCCATATATGTAAGTCTGTTGCAATTCTATATATCGTGTTCTTGACCTTATTGTTTGGGATATCTATGTTATCCTCTGCCATTATTATGCTATCTGGATTGCGTATAACAATTTCACTAATTAATTAAGCTACTTTAAAATTGATAATGAACCGCAATTTCTCATACTACTCATCTGTTTTCTATAACTTCTAATTAACTGATAAGAATTTTGATAACTCAATATTGTCTGTGTTTTTAAAAAACAATTTCTCTTTTTAAAATTAATAGATGTTTTAAGCTTTTCACACATATTTAGAAAACAAATGAAAATTTGATTATAAATACAATATCTTTTGTGATTAACAATTTTCTATAACTCTAAATCAATAATAATTTATTAAACTCAATTATTATTTTTGAAATTTACAATTTATCATCATAAACTAATAAAATGAATAGAAAACTTAAAAATCTGTTTTTTTTAAATAGATTTTTTTCTCTAAAGTATCTTTTAATTTGAAACAGAGGAAATAATAATTATATTAAGTTTAAGGTCTTGATATATTACAATAGACGGAAAAACCATACATAACAAATAGACCTATATTTTTGGCAAAAAATAGCAAATAAACCTAACTACCTTCAACATATAGAACACCCAAGACCACAACGAAATGTTTTTTTTTTTTTTTAATTGAATATAAAATTGTATTCAAACAAAAAAAAAACTTTTTTTCAATGAATGCTTCTAATTTTTTTTTTTTGGGTATAAATATTAAGTTTTTGCTAAGATTAAGAAATTACATTGAAATTATTTTCATTTCGATAAGATGCTGAGTAGCGCTTCTACATTCGTCAAGCCCTCCTTGTGTTGAACCACAATGTTAGACCTTCATCTTATGAGTGGTCTCGTGTGGTACAAATGGAGCTTAGTATGTTTCTTACATTCTTGTCTTTGATCATTTCTCTCACGCCAAACATGATATAAGGTTGCTTGAAAAACATACCGTAATAAGAATGATCTGATTCAGTCAAGATTCGAACTACGAAGCAATTGGATGAGCTCTTGCCATTCCGTGGAGTACCCATTCCCAACTCCCAAGTAGTGGTCACGTGAGTGATCCCCAAATCTGAGAGGTGTATCAACATGAGAAAAAAAGATGGCTTCTTGTTCCCTCCTTGTCTCCGCAAAGCACACATTATACCTTTTGTTCCGAGTTCCAAGTACTCATACGATCTCATGTGGATAGTCGATCAAAAACAGCAAGCCATAAAAAAAAGAGTAATTTGGCGTTGCGTGAGCAAACCAAATGCCTGGGGTACCACTCTTTTATAGGCTGAGATTCTCGCAACAGATTCCACGTTCCCTTGGTTGTAATTTTCTTTTGAACTTAATCCACAGACCAACGTCATAGAGATATATCATTCCCCTCTCTTCTTTCTTGGATTCTCTTCTCTATCTCTTCTTCGATTTAGTTTAGGTTCTCCGCACGATGTATGCGGCGACGATGCGTTTCCAACACCGAGCTTACCATTGCATTCGCTGGAATTCCCATATCTATCATCCCACGAGGATATTAATGGAATCACAACACAAGCTCAATAGATAAGCCAACCCATGTGTTTAGGGTTCTTATACAAGATTAGATTCATATAAATAGGGTGTTTTATGTTTTCTCTTTGTTGTTACTTTGGCTGCACAAACCGCAGCCTCCTCTCTATCATTTTATATCAATCTCAAACTTTGTGTTCTTGAAGACAAATTAAAGCTTCCTCCTTTCTCTTTTAATTTCAGCTATAGAATAAAGCTCTATGAGCTACTTATTTTATAATCTCATTTTCTGTTTCAATAAGCTCTAAAAGAGCTTGAATCTACTTGGTTTGAATCCGCTATCATGGTATCAGAGCTTCAGTCGGTTCATGGGATTCATCTTTCTATTTTCTTAGCTTTTGTTCGTTTTGAGGATTTGTGGATATCTTCAAGGAAGATGGATTTGATGAAATCCCATAAAAACTTGTTGGATCCTCCTTCTGCTGCATCAATCTCAACGATTCATGCCTTTGTCTCAGCCGTGACTCAGCTCGATCTAGCCGCATGAAGAGAGGTATCGAGAGAGAGTGGTTTCAGATCGGCGAAAATGACGACCAGATTCAAGGAGAACAGGAAGAAGCGTGGTCACGTCAGAGCTCAGTTGGTTCATAGCTCTTCACAGGAAATCATGATCTGAAACTTAAAGTTTGCTTCCTTCTCACCATATTTACGGTAATGTGTCTTTGTACTCTGATTTGAGGTAGAGCAAAGGGAACAAAGAAGATATTGATTTGTGATAGATTGAGAAAGGGAAAATGTGGTTAGCGATGTGATGTGATTGGATTGGTTTGGAATCATGCAATAGGGTTGTCTTGGGTTTGATATTGATGTGTTTAGGACGCAAGTTTATGGTGATTTCAATGGCAAACAAAAAACTCATTGAATGCACACAAGGTGCTAGAGGGAATGTCTAAGAGACCGGCAGATTGTTGAAGTGCATATTTTTGGTGGTATATGATTAGGAAATAGAGAATTAGTTGGGTTTTGGTAGGTGTAGGAAGATACTTCTCTTTGGATGTGAGATAGATTAGTCGAGTTAAGCGGGAAAAACCTGGACTCGTTGTGAGACAATGATTTAGATGTGGTTTCACCAAGTCAATTAATAACTAGAGTGCACACTATACCGCAATCATAACGGTAGTCGGTTGTAGCACTTTAGGATCGAATCCACAGAGATCAANAATGCAGGATGAAATTAAAGCTAAGACGAATGACAGATTTTTGGTTTTATGTTTTCGAAACTAAGAACGACAACTAAAACGGTGTAAATTCAAATTAAGAAAGCGTTAAGCCTCGGGTGACGTTGCGGGAAATCACGAATAACGGTTAATGCATCTTAAACAGGGGATTGCATTAAGAATCGTCTAGAACTCAAACCTAATAATAGATTAACCTCCTCCCGGAGTATTAATCCCTATGCTTAAAACTATGAATACTAACTCCCGTTGAATTCAAAGGTTCTAAGCATGCTTTTCTAGTTCGATTTGATAAGTTCACAAGAACGCCTTAACATCAACTCCCGTTGGATAAGGACGCTTTGCTCATCTAGGATAATTCCGGCATCTAGACAAACACTCCCGTGCGCTAGATAACCCAGGATCAAGAACTAAGTGATCAATTCAATTCAAGCAATAAGAACACCCTAGACGAAGAATCCACCGATTAAATCCCCGTTTAATCTATCCTAAACCGTTAAATCATGAAATCCCTTAACACCCTTAGCTTAACTAAGAAACTACTCACTCATAATTACAGAGCAAATACAGAGAATTGATGAAGAACACATGATTAACAAGAACAGGAAATAGAAGAAATTAAGAAAACTTCTCCAATTTTGTAGATTCAAAGGCTTGATTTCCAAGCTTACAAATCACCCAGATCAAAGAAAGCAGTAGAGAAACCAGTAGATATATTACATATGATGTTCTGTGCCTTATTTTCGAGTTTTTAGGCGTTTTTTAGAGAAGGAAATTAGGTGAAATAGTGACAAACACGTTTTTAACACTAATTACAAAGAGGGGATCGATCGATCCAGCTAGAAGGATCGATCGATCCCATTATTTTTCATGATCGATCGGTCCGCGTCGATGAAAGCTCGATCCAGAAGTTTTACGGGAAACTGGATCGATCGATCCCAGTATGGGGATCGATCGATCCCATTATTTTTCATGATCGATCGGTCCGCGACGATGAAAGCTCGATCCAGAAGCTTTACGGGAAACTGGATCGATCGATCCCAGTAGGGGGATCGATCGATCCCATCTTTTTTTGCTCGGTTTTGCCGTTTTTCCGCTCTAAGCCTCCGAACTCCGTCCCGAAATGCCTTTACACCTGAAATGACTCCTAAAAGACTAAAACACTCGAAAAAGACTCGATTATGTACAGAAAACGAGAATTAGAAAACGTCAAAAACGCAACACATCAGACAAACAGGTCAAAAGACTATTCTCGAAGCTGAATAGAGTCATCTATCTACTTCACATGGATATTCGACTACTCATGCTACTTTCAAAGCCATCTTCATTTGCGATTTCAAACTTCGCATCTCGGTTTTCACTCGACGCTAAGTTTGCGGGGGAGTATTAATGGAGGTCCAACACAAACCCAATAGATAAGCCAACACATATGTCTTATACAAGATTAGATTCATATAAATAGGGTGTTTTACGTTTTCTCTTTGTTGTAACTTTGGCTTCACAAATCACAGTCTCCTCTCTATCATTTTATATCAATCTCAAACTTTGTGTTCTTGAAGACAAATTAAAGCTTCATACTTTCTCTTTTAATTTCAGCTCTAGGATAAAGCTCTATAAGCTACTTATTTTATAATCTTATTTTCTGTTTCAATAAACTCTAAAAGAGTTTGAATCTACTTGGTTTGAATTCGCTATTAGAGGACTCGTAACTTTGATTAGTCTTCCCATAGGAAACCAATGATCATATCAAAAAGATGTGTTATTTCCATTTTGGACTTCAACTTGATGAAAATTTCTCGGTATGCTTATGTATTTCAACAGTTTTCTCTACATCCATGAACCCATATTGGTATTGTCTTTTATCGACAGAAGAATCCTTGACGAATAGGAAATTTCTTTGCCCAATTTACCCATAAGAATGGCTACGATGAGACGATTCGCCATACCAACTTTAGTCAGCTCACCTCATTTGCCTCCTTATGCAATTTAATCCACAACGAAAGGTTTGACCTAAAATATATTTGGAACTTTGCAAAATTGCTTTTTCAAATATTAATTGAACCCGGGATGTGGCATAGAAACACCGACCATGTAGCCAACTACGGAGCGAAAGTCTCTTGATGCCATCGGAGCTTATTTAGTTCCATTAGGCTCAAAACCTGTGATCCTTAATTACGACTCCTACAAATTATAAGCTACAAGGACATGGTAGTTATGGAGCAACTTCATGGGATGATGGTGTTTTCTACTGCATAAGAAAAGTAAGTAAGACAAGCAAAAAATGGTATAGGAGTGCGCAAGTTTGTGCAAGCATCTGTTTCGTTTTACTTTTTGATGTTCGTTTTCGCTGGCACATCAACACCATATAGATTTTTTTTTTTTTAATAAAAATATTGTGTTGTAGATAATAGTTGTAATTTTGTAAGAAATAACATCATATGCCAAAAAGTAGAACTATAAAGATAAATACTACAATTCAGAGACTTTTATAAAAACTAAAAAACACTTTAAAATTATATTAGATGTCCAAACAAGAAATATTTAGATTACTAGAATTCGACTTTCGTTTATTTTATCAAAACAATACATTTTATAGATTTATTATTATTTCCAAACAAAAAACATTTAGTAATTATATTAAAAATATATCGTAGTCAAGTTAATATTATATTCTCAGTTCAACAAGCCATACTTTAGTGAGGGAATTTTCTGTCGGAGAAGATCATCATTTCTAAATGGTTGGTTTTTTTTTATAATCAGGGGGTGATCCATGTTTTTACCACCCATCTAATTTTTTAGGATGAGTGTAGCCGTAGAGTAACACACTCACCGAATTTTGAGATGGGTCTAAATCATGACACCATTTTAACTCACCAAATAAGAGTGTTTTGATAATTCCGTGCTTGCGGAGAATCGAACCCCGACCAAGACTAACATGTCAATTTCTCCACAAGTATGAATCATTAGCCCACTACACAAATTGTTGATAATCATGTGAGTTATAGTTCAGCATGCTTTCCATATATCTATCAGCGAATGCATCCAACCTTATGTAATATGATAAACTTTATGCCGCAGGAAATCTAGTTACAAGTAAATTTTGTGATGCAGTAAATCTAGTTACAAGTAAATTTTATGACGCAGGAAATCTAGTTACAAGAACATTCATCTGTTCGTCGTAAAAGTTACCGGACAACGTTAGTATTAACGTTAGTAACTTGGTTTCAATTATAGAAAACCAATGGGAATTTAGAAATACGAGCATCGAATATCTGAAATTGGTTCCAAGTTTGAAAATTTCCACTAGTCTCTCCAACTGATATGCTCAATTTAATACCCTAAAGTACTAAAGCAGTTGTTATAGTAAAGCTAGGGGTCGAACCACAGAAGACTCACAAAAACGCGCAATAGATTATATAGTTAAGAATCAAGCTAAGCCTAATAGATGTAATTAAAAACAATGCAGAAAATAAAAGAGTTGTATTCGATAGGAAAAATATAGGCTCAGGGTTTTTCTCAGGAAATCAATGAATGCAGATAAACTAACTAACATGATTCAGATTTAGCGCAGTTCTAGAACTCAAATCACTAAAGTATAATTGACCAACTGTCGTTGCGAGAATTATCTAAATCTAAATCATAGGAATTCCAAATTTCTTTGCGAATCCTAAAGTCTAAATCAGCTTTAATAACAGGTTTGATATGTTCACAAATCAATTAAACCAAATTTCTTTGCGAGTAATAAATTTGCTCACCTAGGTTCTATCAGGTAATTAATCGCACTGTCGTGCCTAATCAATTATCCTAAGATCTTTATTCTAGGTAGCTAATCTAGAACAAGCTTTGAACACAACCTAAGCGAAGAACTAATTCAGATGGTGAATCCTAAACAGATAATTAACCTAGCATTCAGAGAAATCCTTTATGAGAAAACCCTAAACCTAAAGTGGATCTACTCAGACATGGCAATTGAATCAAAAGACATGTTTGAATAAATCATCAATAAAATAATAACAAGGGTTTTAAGATCTGATCTCGGACGAATGGAGATTCAGACTTGTCTCAAACCAAAGTAAAATAATGCATAAAAAAGCATAGCCTAAACAAGTGGCTGTAAAATCCTATTTATAACCTAAATCACGACGTGGGGCCTTCTTGTAATTATCAGAGACTTCTGGGCATTTTTGCAATTCTTCAAGTCTTGGAAAACTTCGCGGGTCGTGTCTTGCTGCGATGAGTATCGATCGATACCAGGGGGTATCGATCGATACTTGCCGTGAAAACAGGTACTCAGCAACACGATCTTTATCTCTGCTCCAAACTGCTACAGAATGCTCCAATAACTCCAATTAGGCTCCAAACGTGCTATGACCTGTAAAAGACTCTAAAACACTACAAAACACTAGAAAGACTCTATAAAAAGGACTTATATCATGGTCTAAACAGGGTAAAAACCATGATATATCACCAACCAAAAAGAATAATTGGAAGAAAAAAAAAAAAGAACAAGAAACAAATTAATTGCGTCGTTGACAAAATAATTGAACAATGATATGCATCTTTCTTCACGAACTTGAGAATATAAAAGTAGAAAGTGGGTCGTTGACATTTGATGCACGTTCTTGCACGTTTCACGATAGTTTGGCGCAGACATGCTTCCACGATTACTGAGATGCAAGCGAAACAAATAGAAAGAAAGAAAAAATGGTAAAACCATAGGCTATATAAAGGCATGCACAAGTAATGTAGAATCATAAAACAAAACAAAAAAAACAAAAGCAACGCATTGAGGCGTTGGAGCAGCAATCAAAATACGAATGACATCTTCTCCCGGGATGGGGCGTTCAGCCCATCTCGTTTATGCTCTTGGTTTTGTTATCATGGCAACAATGGTTGCTGCTTCTTATGAGCCTTCTACGTATAGCTCTCCACCACCTTCACCATATTATTCGCCAACTCCTAAGGTAAACTATAAGTCTCCACCACCTCCTTACGTCTACAGTTTCCCACCACCATTCCCATACTACTCACCTTCTCCAAAGGTGGACTACAAATCTCCACCAGCTCCTTATGTTTACAGCTCTCCACCGCCACCTACATACGTCTACAACTCTCCACCACCACCACCATACTACTCACCTTCTCCAAATGTGGACTACAAATCTCCACCACCTCCTTATGTTTACAGCTCCCCACCACCACCCCCATACGTTTACAACTCTCCACCACCACCGCCATACTACTCACCTTCTCCCAAAGTACACTACACGTCTCCACCACCTCCTTAAGTCTACAGTTCTCCACCACCACCGCCATACTACTCACCCTCTCCTAAAATAGATTACAAGTCTCCACCACCACCGTACGTCTACAGTTCTCCACCACCACCATACTATTCACCTTCTCCAAAGCCCGCATACAAATCCACACCACCTCCATACGTTTACAATTCTCCACCACCACCATACTACTCACCTACCCCTAAGGTTGACTACAAATCTCCACCTCCTCCTTACGTCTACAGCTCTCCACCACCACCGCCATACTACTCACCTTCTCCCAAGGTAGACTACAAGTCTCCACCACCTCCTTACGTCTACAGTTCTCCACCACCACCGCCATACTACTCACCCTATCCTAAAGTAGATTACAAGTCTCCACCACCACCGTACGTCTATAGTTCTCCACCACCACCATATTATTCACCTTCTCCTAAGCCTGCATACAAATCCCCACCACCTCCATATGTTTACAATTCTCCACCACCACCATACTACTCACCTTCCCCTAAGATTGAATACAAATCTCCACCACCTCCTTACGTCTACAGCTCTCCACCACCACCATACTATTCACCTTCTCCTAAACCCGCATACAAATCTCCACCGCCACCATATGTCTACAACTCTCCACCACCACCATATTATTCTCCTTCGCCTAAGCCCACATACAAATCTCCACCACCTCCTTACGTATACAACTCTCCACCACCACCATACTACTCGCCTTCCCCAAAACATGTATACAAATCTCCACCACCACCGTATGTCTATACCTCTCCGCCACCACCATACTACTCGCCTTCTCCCAAGCCTGCATACAAATCACCACCACCACCATACGTTTACAGCTCCCCACCTCCACCTTATTATTCCCCTTCACCTAAACATGCATACAAATCACCACCACCTCCGTACGTCTACAGCTCCCCGCCCCCACCATACTATTCTCCTTCTCCAAAGCCCGCATACAAATCTCCACCACCACCATATGTCTACAGCTCCCCACCTCCACCATACTACTCCCCTTCTCCCAAGCCTGAATACAAATCTCCACCACCACCATATGTCTACAGTTCTCCACCTGCTCCTTATTACTCTCCTTCACCTAAACATGTATACAAATCTTCACCACCACCATATGTCTACAGTTCTCCACCACCACCATACTACTCTCCTTCACCTAAACATGTATACAAATCTCCATCACACCCACATGTATGTGTTTGTCCACCTCCTCCTCCATGTTACTCTCCTTCTCCAAAGATTGTGTACAAATCTCCTCCAACACCATATGTTTACCATTCTCCACCTCCCCCACCTTATTACTCACCTTCACCTAAACATGCATACAAATCACCACCACCACCGTACGTCTACAGCTCTCCACCACCACCATACTACTCACCTACTCCTAAGCCCGCATACAAATCTCCTCCACCACCGTACGTCTATAGCTCCCCACCACCACCATATTACTCGCCTTCCCCTAAGCCCACATACAAATCTCCACCACCGCCGTATGTCTACAGCTCTCCACCACCACCATACTACTCACCTTCTCCAAAGGTTGAGTACAAATCTCCACCACCACCATATGTCTACAGTTCTCCACCCCCACCACCGTATTACTCTCCTTCTCCCAAGGTTGAGTACAAATCTCCTCCACCACCGTATGTCTACAGTTCTCCACCTCCACCACCATATTATTCTCCTTCTCCAAAGGTTGAGTACAAATCTCCACCACCACCATATGTGTACAACTCTCCACCTCCACCATCATATTACTCTCCTTCCCCAAAAGTTGAGTACAAATCTTCACCACCACCGTATGTCTACAGTTCTCCACCTCCACCACCATATTACTCTCCTTCTCCAAAGGTTGAGTACAAATCTCCACCACCACCGTATGTATACAGTTCCCCACCTCCACCACTATATTATTCTCCTTCTCCAAAGGTTGAATACAAATCTCCACCACCTCCATATGTCTACAATTCTCCACCTCCACCGACGTATTATTCTCCATCTCCAAAGGTTGAGTACAAACCTCCTCCACCACCATATGTCTACACATCTCCACCACCACCATCATACTCTCCTTCTCCAAAGGCCGAATACAAATCTCCTCCCCCACCCTCTTATTATTAAAATCGTTACTCATAAATAAGATACCAAGTCTCATATAATGTCCTATCTTTCTTATTCTTCTTGTGCGTAGTCCGTTTTAATTTCCAAGGTTCGGATGAATTCTTCGGCTATTGAAATTTCATTTAAATTCATGTGTTTTTTTTCTTTCTTTCCTATGGGTAATGGTTGTCTTTCTTATTGTTTGGGATACCTATGTTATCCTCAGCCATTATTATGCTATCTGGATTAATAAAGCTACTTTAAATTTGATAATGAACCGCAATCTCTCATACCAGTTATGTGTTTTCTACAACTTCCAATTAACTGATAAGAATCTCGATAACCCAATATTAATTTTTAATAAAACAATAGTAATTATATTTTGTTTAGAGAATATTATGCTCAAATGCACTTTTCAAACTCATATTACACTAATACGTATTTCTAACTATTATGACATTTTTTTACTGATTATTCTGAAATTGCCCCGTGTACACGAGAACGGTGGATGCACCGGCCTGTACACAGTAGAAATAAAAAAAATTGTGTGAAGTAGTTATTATCCCCCATCTGATTTGTTTTCTAATTTTGTATAATGTGAAAGACATATAACAATTTTTTTTGTTACAATGAATTATAATTCTATTTTTCCTTCATTTTAATACCCATTTTACCATAGTTTAGGTGTCAAAATCTAAAAAAAAAAAAAATTACTCATGCGAAAAAGAGATCCATCTGGATGATAAGCCGTGGACGATATGTAATATGGACAGATCGACGTGGACATGATCGCGTGGATAATTTTTTCATTGACATATGAGTTTGGTACACAACACAGAAACATGTCCACCGTACTGATTATCTGTAATGTGTACCAAATTTAATCGACAATTGTGTAAAATATTTATCCACGTCGATTTCTCAATGAAAAAACTATTCACGCAATCATGTCCACGACGATATGTCCATATTATATCGTCTACGGCTCATCATCCAGATGGATCTTTTTTCGCATAAGTATAATTTTTATTTTATTTTTAGATTTTGACACCTAAACTATAGTAAAATGGGTCTTAAAATATAGAAAAAATATAATTATAACTTTGGAATGCTTTTGTTTTATTTTACTCTATCTTTTTAAGATTTTAACAATATGCTTTGGAATTTATGGACTTTATTTATATGTTTCTTGTTTGTGTGTTTGCAATTTGAGATTTGTAAACGTTTGTTGAATTATGGGGACTTATTTGAACTATTTTGGGTTTTGATTACAGTATGGGTAAAAATACCCGAACATATCCAAACTTACCCAAACTTATCCGAAACCATAGTTATTTCGGTTAATAACCAAATCCGAATCGAACCCGATTAATACTGAACCGAACCCGATCCAATAGTTTAAAATACATGAACGAGACCTCTGAACCTAAACACAAAACCCAAAAAACCCGACCCGAACCCGAACGGGTATCCGAACGAATACCCGATCGCCTAAACCTAGTTTAGGTTGTAGTAAGAGATGATCATAAAAAAGGAGTTTCTCAGCAAAAAGAAAAATAAAATAATAATACATAGAAAAAGGATAAAGCTTGGATATGAAAAACAAAAATAACGTATATCGATATCTAAAGCGTGTAATATAAAAAGAACAAATATTTAATTATGTATTCATGTGTATAACGCTTTCTCATTCTTCTTATTTTATATGCCCGAGTTTTCTGTGTATAACGCATGAGGTTGCGACAGCGATCAAACGATGTATGTGTATCTGACGTAGGAGACTGTGGCTAGACGCAGTGATATGCGTCTGAAATATTTAGACGGTGAAAAAGTTCAATATTGCGATGGAAATTCTTGCGATCAGTCACATCGATCCGCCGTACAATTGTCAAACGAACAACAACCGATGCGTCTGGCCGCAACCGCTAGCGGCAGACAAGCGAACATGGCCACTCTCTCTACCACCACCATCATGGCGTTGCTCTTTTCGTGAGTTTAATAAGAATTTATTTGAGGTTTAGGTTTTTGGATTTAAAGGTAACATTTTAGTTTTGTTTTTTAGGATTTTGGAACTAATTTTAGATTTCATGATTTAGGGTTAGGAAATTAAAAATATATATATAATCGAAATCAGCCATTGAATATGAAAACTATTTCCGTCATGTGGATTTAGCTACTAGAGGGAAAATCTCCTATAATGGTCAACAAGTACATGGAAGTCAGGACAAAGGAAATGTTTGAGATACGACTTAATAATATAATTGTTTCGGCATTTTAACTTCGGCTTTTTAATAAACATTTTGGTGAATGATCCAAAATTTTGGTTAAAACCAAAAGTGAATACACTAATAAAACTTCGTAAACATGTTTTGAAATTATCAGTTTTATGTATATGACTTCTAATCGTGCCTGAATTCAGAAACAGATGAATTGGATATATATACACCTAATCAAAAACTCCAAAAACTAGTTTATCTATTTGTCTATTTGCGACCTGTTTATTTAATTCGCTTGACTTTCGTCCAAACGGCAGGCTGTCTTTCACCCGAACGAACTAAACTATGGTATTAAAAGTATAGATGGAATTGCTCGTAATGAGATATTATCATTGTATTTAAGTGACAAAATATGATAAAGTATGTTATGGGGTCATGTTTGAGCGACAAAAGTATGGTACGTTTTCTATTGAGATTAGAAAAAAAATCTTTTACTAATAGGGATTAGGAATCGAGTTTTGGAGTTTATAAATACAAGTCTAAAGATTTATAATTATTCATTCATACAATAATAAAAAAAACTAAAACGAGTATTTAATTTGTCTCAATTCGTTTCGTTTTACATTTTTCTTCTAGTTCGATTTGACATAGTTCTCAACTATTATCAGTGGCTTAGATGAACCACCTATAAAAAACATTAGTGTAAATTCTTAAAGAAAATAATTATTGCCCCCATATCAAATGCTATATTTGTCCCCATTAGTTTTTTTTTTCCTTTATTCAGTTACTTTATTTGATCATTTTTTTCTATATAATTGAAATGTATCCATTCAAATTTGATGGCCAAATAGATTTACTAACCCTTTTCTCTTAAATGTTTCTCTTAAATTTATCCAAATTTCGTCAATAAATATGTACTGAAACCAGCCATAATGTTAGCATATCTAAAAGACTTAAGATATACTAACACTTTTCTTCTTTACACTTTTATGCAAAGCTTACAAAATTTTAACTCTAGATCTTGCAAAGCAATTGGCGCAGTTAAATTTATGAAATCATGTTCTCTGTAAGACTAATTATTTTTCTAAACTACATGGGAATAACTTTCTACAAAAATAATTGAAAATGCTTTGAAACTGTTCATCATATATAAAGTAATATATTAGCTTGTTTGATAAATATGGTAACTAACTAATCAAAATACAACAAATAAAGATAA
The DNA here is from genome assembly GCA_002933935.1 of Eutrema yunnanense. Taxonomy (NCBI): domain Eukaryota; kingdom Viridiplantae; phylum Streptophyta; class Magnoliopsida; order Brassicales; family Brassicaceae; genus Eutrema; species Eutrema yunnanense. Next base: position 51,507 of record PKML01043527.1, on the reverse strand, counting down.
AAATTTTGCTTCTTTTTTTGTAAAATTTTGTTATCGTTAATTCTCTAGAAAAAAGTTTTAAAGCAAGGTTAAAGGGTCAATAATGCATTTGTAATTTTTTTATTTTATCAATGTTTTAAGATGGTATTATTTTAAATTTTTTGATAATGTTTTAGTTTAAATATTTTTGCCCCCAATTAAAATTATTTCTGGCTCTGCCATTAACTATTACTATTGTTTAACAAACTCTGTGAAAGAGATGAGATACTCATAATCTTCGATCATGTGGCTCTGGTACCATAACAAATTCTGTGAAAGAGATAAGAGACACGTTTTGTTTTTATCTGAATAACAAATTCTGTGAAAGAGATAAGAGATACTCATAATCTTCGATCAATTTTCTTATCTGAATTCTTCAAATTCTGTAAAACCAGAACAAATTTTCTCATTTAATTAATCTGGACACGGTGTGTTTAGTTATATATACGTTGTACATTAAACTAAAATAAGCTTAGTCATCCTATGCTAACATACACGGTATCTATAATTTTTTATTATTTAAATTTCTATGATTATTGTTGAAGATTCAACTGCCTCTGAATTGGGCCGTGATTAGCGATGAGATACATGCATGACAATGAAACTTGCATGTTTCTCAAATTTCAGTTGACGATAGAAGATAACGATATAATGCCCGACAAATTTGAAAATTTTAAATATAACAAGAACAAATTATACGAAGATAAGAAAAATAATTGGTACAATAACTATAAGAAGAAAAAACAGGAATAAAATGCCAATATAGTGGTTTTAGAAGAAAACAAAATGTTTGAGTTGCGACATAAACAAAATAATTGGTACAATAACCATTGCTGATGCTTAAACAAAACTCAGAGCATCTACAATGGTGAATGTCTCAAAAAGAGTATCTCAACAAACTAATATTAGTATTTTAATAGATTTTGATTTTATTATTAAATTTTAATTTTAAAAAAGAGCATAGCCAATAATAAGTGGACATGTGGATTAAAAGTGTCTCATGAGAGCATCCACAATATTGACACCCTCTATTAAAATATATATATATATACAAAAAGAAGAGAGAGAGACAAAAAAAAGAGAGAGACATGACTCAAACAAAAAAATGGAGACACCCAAGCTGATATGTCACATTGTGATTGGTCCATTTTTTTTTTAATTCAATTATTTAATTTAAAAAACAAAATTAATATTTTTGGGGTGAGACACCCTCAAGAGTGTCTCACTAATGTGGATGCCCAACACTCTCTTTCTTTTCTTTTTATTTTTTTAATGGTGGGTGTCTCATTGAGATATATCTTAATGGGAAATGAATTTTTTTTTGTATTTTAATGGGAAATTCTAAGATATATCTTAATGGGAAATGATTTTTTTTTAAAGATATATATATATATATGTATATCTTTAATGTTTTATATGACTTCTCTAAATTAATTTGTAATTCTTCTAATTTCTTAGGATCTATTTTTTCCGTACTTTTTTCCAAACTATTTTTCATCAAACACCACATATCTAATCTTTTCAACATTTCGTTATTTTTTATGAGATATTTGCGCAAAATGTCACTTATTTTAAGTTTCATTAATTTTTTGTCACTTATTGAAAGTGTTAAAAAAATTTATCACTTTTTGCATGAAATGACGACTATACCCCTTCATGAGTCCACATCGTGTACCGTACACGAACATACACGCCGTACTATACAGAGATAAATTTGTCATGAACAGTAGAAAAGTGACAAACAAATTTGGCACTTTCAAAAAGTTACCAAAAAAACTAATGAAACCTAAAATAAATGATATCATGCGCAAAGCTTCATTTTTTATATTAAAATCATCTTTTTCACACGCTATCATATGTTATATGATGAAGCCTTAATTAGGGTGATATCATTTTCTAAAGAGTAATTTATCTTTCAGTCTTTCTAGCACCAAACTTTAAACTGTCTGTTATAGTGTTTCTAGGATAGTAAAACTTTAAAAGGGATATATATATATATATATTCGTAATGATTAATATGCAATGATTTTATTACAGTGCTGAGAATAAGTTGTGTATCTTTTTCTGGAACAAATTATAAATGTACGCTGAGAAGTTTAAAATGATTGTTATGAATTTTTTTAGTTCCCCCCCATAAAAAGTTTAGATGATTGTTATGAATTTTACGGATCAACTTGATGTAAAGTAAACTGTTCTACTTTTTGGGATGGACAACATTTTGATGAGGCTGTAAATTCCGTCAGATCTATTTGGTGTGAGCAAATTTTTATATTGCTATTCGCATCGCTATGAACGAAAACTTGTAAAAATGACTAAAAGACGATCTTAACCAACAACAAATCAACAATAGCAACCAATCAAACTCTAAGTAATAATATATTTAAGTACAGGTATATAACCATTAAAATAAGATTGGAAAAATTATAACAGATAAAAATAGTTGAAAACTCAAATGCTTTTAAATTTAGAATTCGCATGATTTTAGCAACTCATAGTCATAGCCCTCATTGTGGTTTCAATGCTTTGATTGATAATTCAATAGAACTAGAATTTAATCTGTGCTAATTATAGCGCGGATAATTTTTTTTTTAAGAAATTATTTTGAAATATAAGAAAAAAAAAATTATTTGAATTTTATAATATGTTTAACTCATTATTATTATTAGAGTTGTCAAACAGAATAATTTGTATATTTAACCCGTTTTGCAGTAGATTAAAATATTATTCGGGCTAACCCGCAAAACCTATAATATTAAAAACATAACTCTAATATGCACCGTTTAATGACTCTAGTTTTGTGGTTAGTTTACGAACTCTTAAAAAAATCAATTTTTTGGTGTCTAAATTTTTATAAAAATAGTAAAATATTTTTCAACTTTTATTTTGATATATATTCAAATAAACTATAATAAATTATAGTGAAAAATATAGCAACATTTCGAATATATTTTTTTTTGAATATATATGTATTGATTATTATTTAAAAATATATAATATTAAAAATAATTAAGAAACTAAATAGTAAACAACCTCTTTAATGATAAACAAACTAAATAGTAAACAATCTCTTTAATTATAGACAAACTTAAAGAAAATAGGCTCTTATAAAAATATGTTAAAAGAAGGCATCAAATACAAGGATAAGATTTGAACCCACGTAAAAAAAAAATAACAAACACGATATGATGGAGATGGACTAACCAATACAGTACATAAAAAACTAGAATTTTGGTTTTTGGAGCCCCATATTTTATATAAAACTTGGAGACCTAATTAAGACAAATATTTACTTCTTAATAAACCAAACCAAGAAATACACCAAACGTTTTTTGTTTTTACAAAAAGAAACTCATAAACTATATATATACAATATATTTTTTTTAAAAAAATATCTAAATTATACAAGAAATAGCATTTTACTCCCAAAAGGACTCTAGTCGATCTCGATCCTATGAAAGAATATACGATCTTATATCAAAATTCGACAAGAGTATATTTCAACATTTTCAATTAATAGTTTTGTTAACAAAAAAAGAATTTTATAATTTCAATCTAATAAAATTCTCACATGGTTTTTTTTTGGTTTCTTTCAAATGTTCCAACAGAAAACTTTATTATTATTTTTTTTCAAACATTCCGTTTTTCTATCTATCCCGAAAAGTTATGTTTGAATAACAAACTCTCCTCCTTTTTTTCACCAACAAAAAAGCCTCCAATATCTTAGGAAAATTTGTTTTACTAAAAAGACAAGTTGAAGCATAAATTCCGAGTAAGGAAATGTCGCATATCTCGGGCTATAAATAGCCGCGTAGAGAGCATCTTCACATATCAGCTAAAATTGTATTCATTTTCAAGTACCACTCTCTGAATCCTCTGTTTTCGAATACACCTCCCAAGGTCCGTGTAAAAACTATATCATCATATATTTGGATGATGATCTCTGTTTCTGAGCTCTCGTCTAAATGAAACTATAAACATCGTTTAGTTTTGGTTGTTTTAGTTTCAAATCCATTAACCTATTTCAGTTTTGATCGCATGTTTTGGTATGAAATCGGGATATCTCTCGACCAATTTCTCGTATTTTCTTAGTTTCTCTTTGTGTGTCTCTTAGGCTCTTAGTAGATTCCAGCCACGAAGGTCAACGCAATTAGATAATCGTATATATAATCTTTAGTTTTTCACACATAGTGCATACCATTTTCTTATCTGAATTCTTCAAATGTTTTTTCTTTGATGAACGAAAAGAAATGTCGACGGAGTCGTACGAAGATGCCCTTAAAAGACTCGGAGAGCTTCTCAGGTACAAACTCTCTTTCTCTCCCAATCACAGATGACACCAGAAGTGTGGCAACCACTGTCCCACTTGCTCCTCTTTCACAATTGTTGATCATGTGGTATATATAAATCGTAGTGTTATATTTTGTTATATATGGATAATAATTTGTGTGTGTTAATATGAATTGGTCAATTTGTAGTAAGAAATCGGATCTAGGGAACGTCGCGACCGCAAAGATCAAGCAGATAACGAATGAGCTAGAGGAACTTGATTCTAGCAAGTTAGATGCCGTGGAACGAATCAAATCTGGATTTATCCATTTCAAGACTCATAATTATGAGTACGTTATATTCTTATTCCGTATGGATCCGTCCATATTTCAAAACTTCTTATATGATTAAAACTCCACTACTCCTTGTAAATAATAATAGAGCTTATTATAAAGTTAAATGAACTTATATAAGGCTGGTTTTTTAATTTATTTTGGAAATTATTTGATGTTTTCTCATTATATTATTGGTTTATCAATATCCAGGAAGAATCCTTCTTTGTACAATGAACTTGCCAAGAGCCAGAGCCCCAAGGTTTTAATTCTGACACTTCATTCCTTTGTTTCTTTCTCCTTTTTTTAGAGCCCCAAGGTTTACTTTTAGAACCTACAATATAAAAGTAAAATGGTCTAAACGTAATGCAAGACCAAATAATCAGAGATTGTTTTTTTTTTTGTATGCAATGCGAAATTTATGCAGTTTCTGATATTTGCTTGTGCGGATTCTCGAGTTTGCCCATCTCACATCTTGAATTTCCAACTTGGGGAAGCCTTTATCGTTAGAAACATTGCAAACATGGTGCCACCTTTTGACAAGGTTCGTCCTAACAAAGAGAAAATCGTTTTTTTTCCTTTTCACATCACTCTAATTATCTTACATAAACATCGATCCCAAGTTGTTTTTAGTGATTAAACACCTAACTAATACTATTAAGCTTTTTGTCTTTTGGGAACTTGCAGACAAAACACTCTAATGTTGGTGCCGCCCTTGAATATCCAATAACAGTCCTCAACGTAAGTAATAATTAATTAATGATCCTCTTCGGTAATTAGCATCTATGATCGATCCATTAGAGTTGCTTCTTACAGATATTTTTTTTGTCTTGCATAAGAGAGGCAAAGTAAAAATTTGAGCCTTAAAGATATTGGTGGTGATGTTGTCATTATCAGGTGGAGAACATTCTGGTGATTGGTCACAGCTGTTGTGGTGGAATTAAGGGACTCATGTCCATTGAAGATGATGCAGCTCCCACTAAGACGTAAGTAATCTCAAAACGCTAATTAATCAAATCAGTGTCATGTGATTACATGATCAAGCATGAGACTGAAGACTAGTTTGAGATGAAAAACAGAAATAAGGGATTCAAGACAGTTTCTTGACGATTTTGGTTCACTAACTTGAGTGAAAAAATTTTTAATGACAGTGAATTCATAGAAAACTGGATCCAGATATGTGCATCGGCCAAGAACAGGATCAAGCAGGATTTTAAAGACATGAGCTTTGACGATCAGTGCACCAACTGTGCGAAGGTACATACTAAGACAAGACACAATTTTTTTGCTTTGTTTTGTTGTCTTACTTAAAAGTAGAAACTGATATTGTCTCCGGTTTCCAGGAAGCGGTGAACGTGTCTCTGGGGAATCTGTTGTCTTACCCATTCGTGAGAGAGAAAGTGGTGAAGAACAAGCTCGCCATAAGAGGAGCTTACTACGATTTCGTGAAAGGAACGTTTGATCTCTGGGAACTTGACTTCAAGACCACCCATGCTTTTGCCTTGTCTTAAAACATTTCTACTCATCTTTTCCCTATGTTGCTTCTAAGTGTGCTCTTATAATCTTCCTTTGCTGCTTTTGTTTCTTATCTAATCTTATATGTTATGTTTTTGTTTCGAAAGAAATGAATCTATATATAAAGAAACATTTTCTCTCTTCTCATGCTGCCACCTCAGCATCGACATGTCAAATTTTAATTGGTCATTTTTTAACATCATTTTAATTATTATTATTTTAACAATTGGTTTTAATTACAAAACTAAGATCATTAATGAATAAATTTTATTTATACATATAAAACAAAAAGTATACTGATAATCTATATATATAAAGAAACATTTTCTCTCTTCTCATGCTGCCACCTCAGCATCCACATGTCAAATTTTAATTGGTCATTTTTTAACATCATTTTAATTATTATTATTTTAACAATTGGTTTTAATTACAAAATTAAGATCATTAATGAATATATTTTATTTATACATATAAAACAAAAAGTATACTGATAATCTATATATATAAAGAAACATTTTCTCTCTTCTCATGCTGCCACCTCAGCATCCACATGTCAAATTTTAATTGGTCATTTTTTAACATCATTTTAATTATTATTATTTTAACAATTGGTTTTAATTACAAAA